>JAQPPZ010006562.1:0-11611 GCA_028583015.1 Wollemia nobilis | reverse complement strand
CATTTCAACTCTCCTCGAGGTCTGTCAATTCGCTATCCAAACTAGCAGAGCTTCACTGCATAAAATTCAAGGTTCAATCTCTCCTCCTCTCCAATTTGGAGAGGGTTCTTATAGCCTCCCCAACTCCTCATCCTAGCTTCCTTGAGAATCCAAGATCAATAATTGGAGGTTAGAGTGATTGGAAGAAAGCATCCAAAATCTTCCTCACTAAAAACCATGCAAAATCAGTTACCATGGGTAGTTACAATCGATTTTGGCTTGGATCAAGAGGCCAATTTTGTTTCAAGGCTAGCCACTCTCCCTTAGGGTGGCTAGCTTGTAGCCACTTTTATCATCAGTAGCTAGGCTAGCAGCCACTCTGAGCATCAACAACTGATCCCGAATGGGAAAAATCTGCCCCAAATGAGTGGTTAGAACCACTGCTAGCTCTTGGAAAGGTCCAAGATCATTCATATGGTCTGCAAGGATGCCCATATGAGTAGTCTCCTAAACATGACATGTTTTAGGTGTCTACAGAGAAATACTTTGAAGACTATGTAATTGGAGAATTCTATGGAAATCATGGTTAAATATATTTGAATCAACAAGCTATGTATCGATCTATTTGTATTGTTGAAAAAGGATTATTATTATTTTCATTTTTGGCAATATAAAAGAAAAGAGTTGATATTGATTTGACTAAATATATATGTGTAGATGTTTCATTTATCTAAACAATAAATATTATTGGAATCTAATAAGGTGATTGGATTTCAATAGTTAGGATGGTGAATTAATGAAATCTTCTTGTTAAAGCATGATGTTAGAATAATTCTTTAAAGCATCATAAAGGATCTTGATGGTTTTTATATAACATGTGCCTAAAATTTAATAAATAAGGATGGTATTAATATACTAGAAATATGATAATTCATTTTGGGTTAGCTTTGAAGGGGATAAGTTTGTGAGAGGGTGAATCCTAGATTTCTATTATAAGATAGTCTTTAGAATACAAATTCCTAAAGTAATTTTGGATATGTAAAACTTTAGGGTTATACAACAAGTATTTCTTTATGAAATATTGATAGGAAGTCTTCAAGGATGTTTGATATTTGAATTAGGATTTGGTGATATATCCAAGAAAATCTTTCATCCATGGAGGATTAATTATCATTGTTATTTTAAAGTATTTAATTATGGACCTTAATAGTGTAATGAGGGTGAATGGATTTAATCACTTTATGTCCACGGGTTAAGTTTTGAAAAGAGATCAATTTATGGGAAGGTTAGATCATCGTAGGATGAAATGGGTAGTCTAAACCCTACATGATTATTACACCTACATAGATGAACTTATGTAGGATGTGGTGTTTAGCATACCCCTTTTGATATAATGAAAGGGATAAGCTAGTTCATTGGGTAGAATGATAATGATAGCTTGAATTTGGTATTACACCTAGTGTATTGTTGGTCAAATATCTGCCTAATCAACAAAACTACATTTGTGCACCCTAGATACGACCAACATTGAAAGGTCGAAGGAAAGAAATGTCCTCCGTGCCAATCTCCAGAGAGGGTTGGTTCCCTTACTAATCCTAAATTGGTTGAATACTAGGGATGCAGGAAAGAAATTGGAAAATAATAGAAAGAAAGGGAAATATGGCCACAAACCGGAATGTAGAATTTGGGGTAGACTAGCAGAGAAGAAATCCACCTAAGCGTGAAACAACATCTAACAAAAGAGAAGCAACAAAATTTCACCCACGACCTTTGCAAGAACAACCTCCAAAATAACATTCCAAAACTAACTCATCCAGTCGACAATATTTCAAATCCGGATATAGAATTTTAAATCTAACAAAGAATAAAGAACATAAGCGTAAAATAGAAATGTATGAAGATAGAAGGAAATCACACACATAAGAATTTGCTAGCAAATTTCAGAAGCCAAGTCTCTTCTATTGATGCAGAGAACTTAGAGATATTTCTTGCAAAGTGTCCAACCTCTTTTACAATGGAAATGTAATTAGTATTTATAGAGGATTTCACCTCTTTCATTAAATGCACACCAGAAAAAAATGATCGCAGATCAGGAACAAGAGTGAGGAAATTCCTCCTTGGAATCATTGAAAATCTATCCTTTTGGGATAGCAATCCAGTTTTTAGGAAAACATTCCCAGGAGATCAACAACTTGGGCATCGATGCATAGAGAATTAGGAGACATTTAATATCTTGAAAATGCACTCCTACCTTGAAAATCATGAAAAATACCCCTTGTGTTTCCATACAACTTCTTCCTTCACTCGGGATCCACAATTCGAATTACTTATTGCCACCATTATTTAATGCTTGCAAATCTGGCACCCTTTGAAGTTTTGACCATAATCCTTTTTGCCCAAAAATTACATTCGCCCTTTGACAAAAAATCAGCTTCGCCCGATCATATATTATTTAGCATGCTCGTGTGATTTTCTCTTAAAAACATGTTCACCCATGGGAGGGGTGAACGGGATGTTCACCCTTCAACCAGGGTGAACACGACAACATTCTACTCCCAAGGTATGTTCGCCCATGGGAGGGGCGAACGAGATGTTCACCCCTCAATCGGGGTGAACATGTTTGCGCTTTGTCTTTGGGTGAACATTATCACATTCGAGTATTGGAGTGCATTCGCCCATGGGAGGGGTGAACGGGATGTTCGCCCCTCAATTGGGGTGAACATGAATGCATTTTTATCGTGCCCATCCTTTGAATATTTTAATTCTCTTTTGTCTTCTTTTTATATTTTGTTCACCTCAAGGATAGGGTGAATGGGGTGTTCGCCCTATCTTTGAGGCGAACGCGCTGGTGCCTTCGAAATTTTTAAACCCCTTAAATTTTCAACTTAATAATCCATTGTTTTTTGTTTTCACAAGCCTAAAGATGCCTTCATTTTTTATACATTCAAAGTAGGGTGAACTCGATTCCTGAATGAAGTTTACAAAACACTTATAACACCAATGCAAAAAGAATACATATGTAAACAAATCAGGAACATATGAAATTATCTTCGAAATAAAAGCGACCATATACAATCAAAATCTTCATCAAAACATTGCATCAAAATACTCCAACAAAATTCCCAATGTGGCAAGGTGCAAAATTGCCAATATTTCTGGCGACTCACGGGGTATCCAGCTCACATGGATGCAAGTGATCCTAGGCCTTTATTCATTGGGCTACGGAGTTCCTCTTTCTAGCCACCTTGGTTGGCACCTTCGCTGATGTTGCAGATGCCTTCCGACGTATTTCTTCATCAGTGCGCTCCTTCTCTTCCACTTCAGCCACTACTTTGAGGATTTTAGCTCGCTTCGCCTCCTCCGTTGCCTTCGCAACTACCTCACGCTCAACTGCTGCTTGCTCTACTTATTCCTGGAGGGTCTGAGTCATGACTTCATAAACTATGATGGCTTCCTTCCAGGCGTGAGTGGTGAACAAGCATGGAATGCTTAATGATTCATGGACAAAGCACAGATTTTGAATATCATCCATACTGAGGCACTTTTCTCGTTGAGCCAACTCATATAGTGAAAGCTCTAGGTGCATATACTTTTGCATTAAAGGCAATACTTGTGCTTCCATGAGGGGCTCCTCCCATGCATCAATATTTGAAGTGTCTTCTACAAACTTCTGCCAGCTTACCTCTAATTGCTCTGATGGCAAAGGTTCACCCCACTCATCAGTAAAATTTAGAAATCCCAACTCGGTGAGAGTTTTGAAATGGTTCATAGAGATGGTATGCTCTCGCTCGATAATATTGAGAATTGTCCAGCCTTCTCTCACTAGGTCTATCCACTAAAAATAACTACACAATGTGATTTTGGTAGTCGACCAGGCATGATCCATTTTGCTCAGGGGGTGAATTCAAATGTTAGATGGTCTACAGCTTGCATCTTTATGACCACCTCCATGTGCGGCTCCAGCATACTCCCGATACTATCCAAAAATTGTTGACCATTCTGAATTTGAATATGCATAGACCATAAATAGTGCAATACCTAAACTACCTACGTGACAAGCTTTTCATAATTTTGGGCAAAGCGAAGACGGGTTCCTTTGACACTGTTGGGTGAAAAACCAGCAACCTATGTTGTTTTCTTTGTTAACTACTTCTTCATATCCTCAAGTTGTTGCTGGAGCTTGTGCATTTCAATCCTGGCGACATCTCACTCCTTCAAATGCACTTTGACTTGTTGGTGCAAATATTCATTTTCAGTAGTCGTCTTCTCCTCTTGCGCTCTGCTTTTTTCCAGGGCATTTTCGAGCTCAATTATTTTGTTTTCATTTTCAAAATACTTTTCTTTAAAATGCTCGCTATGTAGGTACACTGAGCTCATATCCACTTGAATATTTCCAATCTTCACATGATCAATTTGTGTGAGGTCTTCTGTTACAGTCTCAGAAATAAGATTGTCTAGTAGCAATTATCCTTGAGGAATCTGAACCAATGGAGTAATAGTGGTGATATGAGCCTCCATTGCAACAGGGTCAAAAGTAACTTTATTAATTGGTCGAGTTGGAGCCAAGGTCTCTTTATGTCGCATACTCTTCAACCACTGTGAAGAGCGATTGATATTCTCTATGTTGGACTACTTACGGGTCACCTTTACATCAAGAACTGTCTACAACTCCAAAAATGGGATGAACAGAACTAAAACATCTGAGCCACTGGGCCCAACAGAAGTGGATGATACGACTAAAAGGGGCAGAATAGAAATAGTGGGTGGAACGAAAATGGTGAACTTGGTGGAGGAAGCAGGTTTAGATATAGTTACACTCACTTTGGGAGGAGCTTGCATGCTTACAACCTCAATGGTAGTGGTGGCGGCAACGGAAGGGGAAGGGCACAAAAAGGGATTCAGCCTTAATGCGTATGAACTAAAAGAAATGAAGGACGAAGGAATGGGAATAGAAGAAGGAGCAACAATGACTTCAGAGATGGAATAATATGGAATAGAAATAAATGTAGATGGCATACCAAATAATGAAGAAACAAAGACCGATGATAAGGGAAGTGAAACAGATGATAATGAAATAGAAATCATTGAATGCTCTAAAGAAGAAGAGGAGGGAAGAGAATACATACCTTTAGGCATGAACGCCATGTGATGTGGTGATAGGGGCGGCTGAGAAGATTACCTCCTCTTGTTGCACCTCCTCCCTTTATCCAACGTCCAAGTTCTCTTCTTCATCCATGACTTCCACATGAGAGCTCTCCGATTGATGATCTTCTGCCAGCCCTTGGGCCATCGAAAATACTTGCGCAACTTTGGTCGGGAGCTCTTCCACGGGTGAAGGATTTACAATTGTTGCCAACACATTAGTAACCATGGGAACCGTTACAACGGAACTCTAGAAACTATAGCAACTGAAACTATAGGGGCTGCAACAACTGAGGCCTCAACGATAGAAGTAACAACTACACTGGTCCTTGGCCTTTTTGCTACCTTTGGAAATGGGGGTGCCTTCGGTAGATTTTGCTTTTTGGGCATAGACGCTTGTTCCACTTTTTGCTTTTGCCGCTGAGACCTCCGTTGGAACACATATTGTTGCTCTTCTTCCTCTGAGTTCTCTTCTTCGACCGTTGGAGGCTCTTGTTTGGTTTTGCCTTCACTGCTGTTAGAGTGCTGGAAAATTTGTGGTAAAATATTGGCAAAGGCAACGGGCTAATATGAATCAACGTACTCATCATAATTATCTGAAAATTTCTCATCTAATTTCATCCCGTAAGGAGTAGTCGGCTTCCCATGGTGAATTTGTATTATCCACCAATTCATTATTTTCTCTTCAATCCAGGTGGGCTCACTTTCTTGAATAGAACTAAATAAACCCGGTGAAGGGATTTGACTCTTATACTTTACCGGATTATATTTCACCTCCTAATCATAATAATAGTGCCACAGCGGAAGGGTTGTCATCTTCTCAATATGCTAGTTCATGTCTGGCCCATAAAAATTATTTATGTTCCTCTGGATATTGAGCTGCAGAAAACAATGAAAAGATTTAGCTTTCATAATAGCTAAAAATTTACCAAGAGGGTCATATCGCCAGCATTGCGGTAGTTCTATCAAGCCCAAATTTTGCAACGCCATTGTCAAGATCAGATTACGTCCAACTTGGCTCACTTCTATGTTGTCAAATTTAAATGGCATGTTGCATGTGGTCTTCTTTCCATGCCTAGTTCCATATATATCATTTACATAATCTGTTTGGTGCACAACTTCCATAGTGAACACATGCCCCATAGCAAAATATGGCAACAAAAATGGCTTACTCGTGAAAGAAAAAATTCTCACGACTACGCCCTGGGTAAGTAGGAAAATGTCACCCTTCTCCTGTGTAATGACTGCATCCCTTAAATTATGTGGCACTCTCTCACAGGTACTGCAAAGCAATTCTATTAGCGACCCCAAAAACCAGCTATTAAAGTTGTAAAATGACTCCCTTCTTGACAAAATAGAAGTCCACATATAAATTGGTAGGGGTTCATTTTTCTCACCCACCTACGTTACTATAATGAAATATAAGTGTTGTTGTAAGTTGGAAGAAGAAAAACCACACCAAAAATGACGTATGCAAAAATGACCTTGACTCCCAAATTTGCATCTTCTCCAGTTGAAAGTTCATCCTTTGAGAGATGTAATCAGCCCAATAAAATAAAATGGGATTACCACATTACCTCATAGCTGAGGGAGAATAAAATTTGACTTTACAAAATACATTATGCCACGACCGCCTGCCATTTATGCACAGTATCATCTGAAGGTAACCCAACGACCCACGCCATCATCAAATATATATCTAGGCTTTTGAACTCGAAAAGCGACTTTGGAAAATTGGGAAGCTGCCCCATCGGTGGCTCTTTAATTAGTTGAGTCTCCATAAATTGGTGCATTGTCACCGTGGAGACATACCTATCTTCTTGCTCATCAATATGCAATTTCTTATTAACTGCGTATGAAGGGGGCTTCAATCCACAAGCAAAAGCTTCCCGAACTTCATCTGGAGTGATGGTGAACAAAATTTCTCTCCTGGAATTTTTGAAAACCCTAGTAAATGGATCATAGAACTGGGCAATGAGGCGCACCAACTTAGGGCATGGGTGAACCGATGGACATAAATACTAGAATAGCTATGAATTATAGGGCACTATGAGCTAGCTATTCAAGGTTACCCCTTGGCTCACCACCACTTCCACATCCTGCCTTAACCTTTCAATTCCTTTGTGAGTGATAAGGCAGTCTCCAATTTTTGCCATAGTGTCCTCATATGGGTCCAAGTCCACATAATCATTTTTTTGAGCCCTTTTTGCTCTAGATCCTCCTTCCTTTTTCTTTGACTTCTTGGGTTCGGTAGCCTCTGCGACATCCTTGGGCTCCTTGCTTCGTCTTTCAATTTTTATCTTTCTTTAAATTTGATAAAATTCTCTAAACACTCTTTGGACACCTCTACGACTATAGTATGAAACATACGATAGTAAAATATTTTAAAAATAGAAGATAAACTATAGGCTTTTACCTCATGGTTTATATAGAGCCATTCCACAACTTTTGCAGTAAATGTTTCATTAATTGTGGGCACCTTTGGGAGGAAGAGAATATCATTTTGTTAGCCTGGCACCACTCCCGATATTCCAACGATTTCTCCTTTGATTCATGGCTAGATCCTCCTAGAAAAGTGTGCCCTCTTCATTGCATAATTTCATTGTAAATTGTGCCCTGGCGCCTGAAGCTTGCTGGGAAAGCTAAATCGGCCGCTCAACAACCAATAATAAATATTTGCCACTCCTTGGAAAAATAAACATTCGGGACAATGCACATTTTAAATTAAATGCCCTTTTACCTGTACTCCAGCTCTCCGATTATTGCCACGTAACCAAGGGCATGACTTGTTTTACAATGTGTTTCTGAAACTGATTCAACTACTCCCTCCTTCTGGAAAAATTACTTTGGGCACTAAGCAATTTTGTCCCCTTTTCTAGTGACTTCGAAATTTGGAGTGACATGTCATGCTTTTTCTCATCCCAGGGCGCCTTTGAACTACTTTGTAAATTCCATGGTGAATAGCCTTCTTTTAAAAACTTTCATTTGATTTTGCTTTTTAGTCCATATTTATAAAATTAGATTTTCTAAAGACAACTTAAGGCTTTTTTTCTTTTTTTTATATCGTGATTTTACCTTTCAAAAATGGTCATAAATCATAAGGCTTCAAAAATAAAAAGCATGAGCTTTTTCTCCCTTTTTTTTTTTAGTTTTTAAACATATGCAAAAAAAAAACAAATTAACATTGCCTTTCTTTACGTGTTCGCCCAAAATAAAGGCAAATGGTCCCTGCACCCTCCATCTAGGAGAATGTATGCCATTATCATGCTTGTTTTCACCTATCCCGAATGAGATAACAAAATATGTTCGCCTTATCGAAGGGTGAACGGTCCTGTCACCCCACTTTAGGGGCGAACATAACCTATGCATGGCATATTACTCCTACTTCATCCTTTTGCTCTCTGCACCTTAATGTTGCTATATCTATTTAGCTCTTCCAAAGCTCAACATCGCCTCATTATTAGGGTGAATAGTGACATTTTCGAAACTCTTCACTTAAGTCACTCTTGTATAGGTGCCTGAGGTGTTGTATCTTACTTCTATGCGAAAGGGCTCAGGAGCATTATTTTGTTTCATATTTAAATCTGCTCTTTTTTTTCTTTTTTTTCTTTTTTTTTCTTTTTTTGGAAATTCAGACATTAAAATAGCTTCAACAATTAAAATCAAATAACACACTACAAAGGATATTTACATATGTACAAAGTTGTACCTCATCCAAACATCATTTTTGAATATAGGCCTTCAAATGAAGACCATTCACTGGAATAGGAAGATCATAACCCTCCATATCATGAAGATGATAGGCATTTGCCAAATTTACTGTAGAAACTTGAAAAGGGCCTTCCCAAATAGCATCGAACTTATGGTGATTTCTCGGCTTAGCCTTCTTTTCATTCCATTTTAAAACCAAATCACCCACCTGGAAATTGCGTTCAGTTGATTTTTTTCAAACCATCGTTGCATTTCTTTTGCGTGCTCGGAAAATGCTTGATAAGACTGCTCTCGATCCTCCTCTAATTGCAATAATTGTGCCAACCTTGCACTCATAGGATCATATTCTTCATCTTCATCCTAGAATAACTACAATGTTTGGAGAATCGACAACTCAATATGAGTGGGAAGAACAACTTCTTTCCCATAAACCAATACATACGGGGAAGTCTTGATGGATTTCTTTACTGATCCGCCCAAAGCACTTGATTCAACAATAAGTGCTAGTTTCTCTTATTAGTGCCCATCATCCTTTTTAAAATTCATAGCAAATTTTTGTTAGTAGATTCGGCCAACCCATTCCCTTGTGGATAATAATTGGACGATGTCTTCAGATAAATGCCATATTTGCTAGCAAACTCTATGATTTTGGCCCCAATGAATGGAGTGTCATTATCAGTTACAATAGAATCCAGTATGCCAAAACGAGTAATGATTCCTTCTAGAAAAGAAATAATAGTTGCTTGATCAACCTTCTTGGTAGGAATGGCCTCTACCCATATGGTGAAATAATTAGTCGCGATCAAGATGTACTTGCGCTCCATGGAAGAATGTGGATAAATAACTCCTATAAAGTTGAGACCCAACTATTGAAAAGGTGCTTTCAATTATATTGGGCGTAGAGGAAAAGCTCCTTTATTAGTTCTGCCAACATATCGCTGACAACTATCACACTACTGACTTATTTTATGAGCATCGACGAACAGAGTGGGCCAATAATAACCCACTCAGATAATATTTAAAGCCATGGGCCTGCCTACATAATGACCTCCAGATAGCCCAGAATGAAATTCTTCTAATATCTTCTCCTTTTTAGAACTCTTTTACACATCTAAGAAGAACTCCATCAATGTTCTTATGATACAATCCATTGGGCAATAGTACGTACTTGAGTTCTTGCATCCTAAACCTTCGACACTGTGAAGCATCAAGGTGAGTTGGACATCTCCCAGAAGTAAAATAGTCAACCAACTCTTTTGTCCAATCACGTTCACTCATAGTATGATTTGCACAAATTATTTCACCTATGTCCTCCTCATGCACCGCATCCAATGTCTCGGAGGTAGCACTTTTAGCTAGCTCCTGACATAAGGCTTGCCCATGAACTAGTTTTGTTGGTCGGATCTCCACATCATATTCTTGAATTTTTGAGACCCAACCTGCCCTTTTATCGCCTAATTCTCCTTGGAGTATAAAGTTTCGAACATCAGGATGAATAACATAAACAATAGTCTTACTCTGAGAAATAAAATGTTAGAACTTCTTCAACGATTTCATCACCACGTACACTTGCTTCTCAATAAAGTTATACTTCTCCTGATGTGGTGCAATAACTTGGCTCAAGAAGGTGATTGATTTCTCTTCTCCATCATCTTGTTTTTGTGTCAACACTGCAGCATAGCTTTCTTGCTCGCCCACTACATAGAGAATGAAATCCTTTGAATAGTCAGGATTAATTAAGACTAGAGCTTGTGTAATTCTTTCTTTAATTTCCTTGAAAGCTCTTCTCCTGGCCTCTGTCCACTTAAATTTAGTATTCTTCTTCAAGAGTTCTATCATGGGCTTCACAACCTAAGCGAAATCAACAATAAATTTGTGGATGAAATTTATTTGACCAAAGAAAGATTGCAGGTCCTTCTTGATCGATCAGTGACAATTTCATGAGTGCTTCGGCTCTTGTAGGATCAATTGCTAACCCTTCTTGTGAGATTACATGACCCAACAATTTTCCTTCTTTAACAACAAATATTGACTTCTTTGGATTAATGGAGATCTTGAACTCGTGGTACTTCTCAAACACCTGCCTCAAATGAGCAACATGGTCTTCTCTGTGATGCAAAAACATAGTCATATCATCAAGATATATCACAATAATTCTATTCAATAACTCATCGAAGGCAATGTCCATGGCTCTCTAGAAGGTAGCGCCGGCATTCGAGAGCCCAAAGGGCATCCGTTGGTAGGAAAAAGTGCCCCACTTGGTGGTGAATGCCGTTTTGTATTGGTCCTCGTCCTTCACCCATATTTGATTATATCCAAAGAAACCATCTAGTAATGAGAATCTCTGGGCACCAGCTACTACATGAAGGATTTGATCTATCTGGGGCAGAGGATAATGATCTTTAATCGATGCCTGGTTCAGGTTACAAAAATCAACACATAACTGAATATCTCCATTTTTCTTCCTTACTGGGACTAGGTTCACCACCCATGTAGAGTGCTTGATCGGATATATTATCTTTGCCTCCAACATCTTCAGCAATTCTGCCTTCATGAGCACTTCGATCTTGGGATTGATAGGGCATTGCTTTTGTTGAAAAGGCTTTACCCCCTCCTATAGCTCTATGGTATGTTGGATCACATTCTTGTCATATCCCTTTAAATATTGATAACTCCATGCCACAATGTTGGGGTATTCATAGCACAAGTTTTTAATGCCTTCCAGTTCATCCGACACACAATCGATCCTAATCTTGATAATATTTTTAGGCTCCAAATG
>JAQPPZ010006561.1:0-11128 GCA_028583015.1 Wollemia nobilis | reverse complement strand
CATACCTTGGGATTCGTAGAATGAAGACAGTTCCAGGAATACCATAGGAAAATGGTGTGTCAGAAAGGATGAACATGACAATAATGGAATGCACTAGGTGTATGAGATTACATGTGGGATTACCCTTACAATTTTTGGTAGATGCTAGGGATACTGCTATTTATTTAATAAACAAAGGGCCTTCAAGTTCCTTGTATGGTGGGATTCCAGAAGAGGCATGGACATGTAAGCCTATTAACTACTCATTTTTGAAGACTTTCGATTGTGAAGCATTCGTGCATATTGATAAAAAAAATAAAACTAAACTTGAGGTAAAATCCAAGAAGTGCACTTTCATTGGATATGGAGTTAATAATTTTGGTTATCGCTTTTGGGATTATGAAAATCACAAAATCATTAGGAGTAAATATGTGGTATTCAATGAGAAAGTCATGTATAAAGACTAGTTGCAGCAAAAGAAATAAGAAAAGGTAAACATAGAATACATAGTGCTTGATGAAATTGAAACTCCAAAGGTACTAGAAAATCAACAACAGTAGCAGCAAGTATCTCAAACTCTTGCAAGTGTTGTTAGAAAATCTACCAAGATAAGTAGACCTCCTGATAGTTACTCTCCTTCATTACATTATGTATTATTGTCTAACTCTGGTGAACGAGAAACATATGAAGAAGTGATGCAGGTAGAAACCAGGAATAAGTGGGAGCAAGGCATGAAAGAGGAGATGGAATCCTTGGTACACAATCCAAATTGGTATCTGGTTTGGTTGCCTAAAAGAAAAAGAGCATTGCAGAATAAATGGGTTTACAGAGTGAAAGAAGAAGATGGAGGCAAAAAGAGGTATAAGGCTAGACTAGTTGTAAAGGGGTTTGCATAGAAGAAAGGTATTTATTATGATGAAAGTTTTTCTCTTCTTGTTTAAATGACTTCAATTAGAATTGTTTTAAACCTAGTGGATGTAGAGGATATGCATCTTGAACAATTAGATGTAAAAATAGCTTTTCTCCATGGGGATTTGGAGGAAGAGATTTATATGTAGCAGCCATAAGGGTATGAGGTCAAAGGGAATGAGGAATTAGTATGCAAGTTGAAAAAGAGCTTGTATGGCCTGAAGCAAGCTCCAAGGCAGTGGTATATGAAATTTGACAAGTTTATGTTAGAACAAGGTTATAGTAGATGTTATTTTGACCATTGTGTTTATTTTAAGATATTGGATAATGGTAACTATATTATCATGTTCTTGTATGTAGATGACATGTGGAAGGACCCCCTTGACCACGTCCATGTGGTCGAGTCAATAGTGAAGGCTAACTCCCCTTAAGGCACTTAGAGCACAAGGGCATATACCATGTGGGATAATGCCTAGGGAAGACCTAAATGACCTTTCCTCACTTGTGCATCTTTGCACACGAAGTCACTGCTCCACGATGGCATGAAAATAGTGAGAGACTTTAACAACCTACCTCTTTAAGGTTAAACATTATGAGGGGAAATTAATCAAGGTGGTGGTAGAATATTTTCCACCACCAAACACTTATGATAGGGCATGTAAAAAATAAAGGTAAACCAAAAACATGGCTTAAATAAAGCGAAACAAGTGATAGCTATTAATAAAATTGAGCCATACTTAGTGACGCTTGTGGTGCTAACATCTACACAAGGCTAATGAATGGGGGTGCTTGGTTGATTTCTAAACCAGTAAAATAGGGGTGCACACAACTAGGCATCCCTAAGAAATAAACGATTAGTAAGGACCATTCAAACTTGGTACAAAGCACATGTAAACAAGGGTGTGATTTGGTTTGACCAAAGAGATATAGGTTGATTTAAACAAGTTTTTACTATAGGCTGCTAAACATCATTAACACAAGTTGACTAGCAAGCTATGATTAAAACGATCACAAAGATCGTAAAAATATTCTTGCTAAATAATACATAGGCCGTCATGATTGAACACAACAAATATTTTCTATGAAGATGCTTCTAAGGATAAATAAGCAACAAAGACATATTAAGAATTAAAAACAATGAGAGTAGCCCCCCAACCTGAATTTCTTGCGAATAATTATTCTTCAAAGGTCACCTCCTAGCTTCATCTTTGCTTCATTTCTTGTAGTCTCCAAAAGAGGAAGAATTCCCCTTGTCCCTCTCCTCAACCCTCTTAACATGGAAACTCATCTACCCAAAACCCCAAAGTCCAATTTTGGAATAAATGCTATCTACAAAAAGTGAATTCGTGCTTAATCAAGGAGGCAAGGGGGAGATATTTGAATTTAAAAATACTTCTTCATTTTTTTAAATATCTTGTTTCAAATAAAAACTATTTACTTCTTTATTTACAAAAGATAAAATCATTCATTTCTTTTTATAAAATATAAAGCTATTCATTTATGTATTTATTCAGAAAGGTAAAGAGAGAATTAAATAGAATCTTTAAAGAATTCATATTTAAAATATTGAATTCAATTTTAATTCAAACCATAAAAGCCATTAATCATTTCCTATTTGATTAACTCTAATAAAATACCTATACTAATATTAAGCATTCGTATGGTACACTACACCAAAAATCATATTTAAGGGTGGTGATAAGGATTAGTAGCACATGTTTTTAATAAGTTAGTTGTTGTAATGGTTAAGGTTGTACCATAATTAATACAACCTTATCCGTAACTTATGCTTGTAATACCTATTTATAGGCTTCTTATATTATTGCAATACAATTTTGGATTATATTATGATATTCGTATTTGTTGTAAATTGATTCCTTATCATTGGTATCAAAGCCGAATACTGGGTAGGCAAGTATCCTCATCCTCTAGGCCATTTTGGTTCAAACGATGAACGAGAACACCTCGCATAGATCTTGGTTTGGTGGTTTCGTCCACCTTGTGAACACTTTTACATTTTGTTATAGACTTTTGGAAGCTTTTAGCTTGGTTTGCACTTTATTGGATTTGAAAAATCTATTTTCATTCGTACAAACATTTGGTTGTCTATTTGTAATTGTGTGTTCTTTTATAGGTGGTTTTTAACCACCCATAAAGACCTTTAAGGGTAGTTATTCAGCCATCGTCTATGAGGGTATATTAAAAAATCCGCTTCATACGATGGCGGTTAAAAACTGCCTCAAAAAATCATCCTCTTAGGGTCTATTAGGGTAGTTAAAAATCATCTAAAAAATTGTTGGTTGTGGAGCCTGATTCTAATTTGGAGGCCCTGTTTTAGCCGCGTTTGGACCCACTCTATGAAAGGATATGGGTGTTATGTAATTGTGTGTCAAATTGCATGTCAATCCGAGTTTTTTTTGTGAATTACTATTTTCGAATTTTATTTGATGAAAAATAATTTTCCAAAAATAGTAATTACTAAAAATAGGAATTTTTTAATGAAAAATTATTTGCTAAAAATAGTAATTACTAAAAAAATTATTTTTTGATGGAAAATAATTTTTCTAAAATAGTAATTACTAAAAATGGTAAATTTTGACAGAAAATATAATTTGCTGAAAATAGTAATTTTTTTATTTATTTTGAGGTCTTAATGAGTGCTCTAAAATTGTAACCCTCATTTTATAAGAGGATGTTGTACAGTGTTGGAGATGTGAGAAGTAAGAGAGACTGTAATTGTGAGATCGAAGAGGAAATAAAGTGGATTTGTTGTAGGTTGTATCCCTTCGAGATTTGCTGGATGGAATAATAAATCCTGGTTATTTTTTCCGTGGAGGTAGCCCACATTGGGTGGACCACGTAAATTTGTGTCTTGAGTATTGCGTTATTCTTCTACGTTTTATTTCCGCATTTATTTATTGTTCATGTTTTATTTTTTAATCCTAACAACTAGTATTAGAGCCTAGGATTTAAAAATGCATTTGAAAGGAGGGTTTTGAGTTCTAGTGGGAGCAATGGTAGAAGAAGGTAGGTTTAGGGTTGAGATTTTTAATGGAAAAAAATACCAACTATGGAAGATACAAAAGGAGGACTATCTTTATCAGAAGGATATTTACCTACCATTAGGCAGAATAGTAAAGAAGCTAGCAAAGCTATCATACGAAGAACAAGAAGTTCTTGATAGAAAGGCATTAGGAACAATACGGCTGTGCTTGGCAGTGTATATGACCTTCAACATTTCAAAGGAAAAGACAACAAAGAGTTTAATGAATGCGTTGGCTAAATTTTATGAAAAACCCTCATATTCGAACAAGGTATTTCTTATGAAGCATTTATTTAATATGTAGATGTTAGAAGGTGGGTCTGTTATTGATCACTTAAATGAGTTTAAAACGGTTACCAATTAGTTAAATTTTGTTGGAGTAAATTTTTATGATGAGGTTAGGGATATTTTGATCTTATGCTCATTGCCAAAAAGCTAAAACGGCTTGGTCATGGTTGTGAATAATTTTATTTCTGGTACAAATACTTTAAAATTTAATGATGTTATTGGTGTTATTCTTAGCAAGGAAACGCGATGAAAATGCACATATGAGACATCGGGTAATGCGTTGACTATTGAAAATAGGGGGAGACAAAAGGAGAGAGGAAAGAATCCAAGAAAAAATAGAAAATCAAAGAAAGGTAGATCCAAATCCAAAGGGAAGCAGTTGGAATGCTAGCATTGCGGGAAGAAAGGACACCTAAAAAGATATTGTTGGAATCAAAAAGAAAAATAAGAAGAAGAAAAATAGGGCAATCAGGAAGCAAACGTAGTAGGTGATGTATTGCAAGATGCTTTAATCCTTTCACTAGCTAATATTAATTATTTTTGGGTGCTAGACTCAGGGCTTCATATCATGCCACACCCCATAGGAAATATTTTCTAGATTATGTTCAATGTGATTTTGGATATGTCTATTTGGGTGATGATAGACCACATAAAATCATTGGAAAGGGTAAGATACAAATAAAATTACTGAATGGAAACCAATGGTTACTAAAAGAGGTAAGACATATTCCTAATTTGAGAAGAAATTTAATTTCCATAGGGTAGTTGGATAGCGAAGGATGTACAGTTACATTCTCAGCAAATTTGTGGAAGGTTGTTAAAGGATTACTGCTATTAGTAAAAGGAAACAAGGTATATTGTATGTATATATTGGTAATACTCATATTTCTATTGCTTTAGCTTCTATGGGAGTGGATACAATTTTGTGGCATCATAGGATTGGGCACGTGAGTGAGAAGGGAATGCAGGTTCTCCGCTCATGGAATTTGTTACCAGGTTTGAAGCGGGTTTATTTGGACTTTTGTAGGCACTGCGTTTATGAAAAATAGAAAAGAGTTAGATTTCTCAAAGTTGAAAAAGAAAATAAGAGTGAAAAGCTAGAGCTTGTGCATACAGATATATGGGGACCACCTCAAGTATCATCTCTTTGTGGATCTTATTATTATGTTACGTTTATTGATGACGCAACTAGAAAAACTTGGGTTTATTGTATTCGAAATAAATCGGATGTCTTTGATACTTTTAAGAAATGAAAATATTTGGTCGAGAATGAGATAGGAAATAAGTTGAAGTCTCTCAGATTAGATAATGGAGGTGAGTACTACAACAAAGAGTTTGATAGTTACTGTTCATACCTTGGGATTCGTAGAATGAAGACAGTTCCAGGAATACCATAGGAAAATGGTGTGTCAGAAAGGATGAACATGACAATAATGGAATGCACTAGGTGTATGAGATTACATGTGGGATTACCCTTACAATTTTTGGTAGATGTTATGGATACTGCTATTTATTTAATAAACAAAGGGCCTTCAAGTTCCTTGTATGGTGGGATTCCAGAAGAGGCATGGACATGTAAGCCTATTAACTACTCATTTTTGAAGACTTTCGGTTGTGAAGCATTCATGCATATTGATAAAGAAAATAAAACTAAACTTGAGGTAAAATCCAAGAAGTGCACTTTCATTGGATATGGAGTTAATAATTTTGGTTATCGTTTTTGGGATTATGAAAATCACAAAATCATTAGGAGTAAATATGTGGTATTCAATGAGAAAGTCATGTATAAAGACTAGTTGCAGCAAAAGAAATAAGAAAAGGTAAACATAGAATACATAGTGCTTGATGAAATTGAAACTCCAAAGGTACTAGAAAATCAACAACAATAGCAGCAAGTACCTCAAACTCTTGCAAGTGTTGTTAGAAAATCTACCAAGATAAGTAGACCTCCCGATAGTTACTCTCCTTCATTACATTATGTATTATTGTCTAACTCTGGTGAACGAGAAACATATGAAGAAGTGATGCAGGTAGAAACCAGGAATAAATGGGAGCAAGGCATGAAAGAGGAGATGGACTCCTTGGTACACAATCCAAACTGGTATCTAGTTTGGTTGCCTAAAATAAAAAGAGCATTGCAGAATAAATGGGTTTACAGAGTGAAAGAAGAAGATGGAGGCAAAAAGAGGTATAAGGCTAGACTAGTTGTAAAGGGGTTTGCATAGAAGAAAGGTATTGATTATGATGAAAGTTTTTCTCTTCTTGTTTAAATGACTTCAATTAGAATTGTTTTAAACCTAGTGGATGTAGAGGATATGCATCTTGAACAATTAGATGTAAAAATAGCTTTTCTCCATGGGGATTTGGAGGAAGAGATTTATATGTAGCAGCCATAAGGGTATGAGGTCAAAGGGAATGAGGAATTAGTATGCAAGTTGAAAAAGAGCTTGTATGGCCTGAAGCAAGCTCCAAGGCAGTGGTATATGAAATTTGACAAGTTTATGTTAGAACAAGGTTATAGTAGATGTTATTTTGACCATTGTGTTTATTTTAAGATATTGGATAATGGTAACTATATTATCATGTTATTGTATGTAGATGACATGTGGAAGGACCCCCTTGACCACGTCCATGTGGTCATGTCAATAGTGAAGGCTAACTCCCCTTAAGGCACTTAGAGCACAAGGGCATATACCATGTGGGATAATGCCTAGGGAAGACCTAAATGATCTTTCCTCTCTTGTGAATCTTTCCACATGAAGTCGCTGCTCCACGATGGCATGAAAATAGTGAGAGACTTTAACAACCTACCTCTTTAAGGTTAAACATTATGAGGGGAAATTAATCAAGGTGGTGGTAGAATATTTTCCACCACCAAACACTTATGATAGGGCATGTAAAAAATAAAGGTAAACCAAAAACATGGCTTAAATAAAGTGAAACAAGCGATAGCTATTAATAAAATTGAGCCATGCTTAGTGACTCTTGTGGTGCTAACATCTACACAAGGCTAATGAATGGGGGTGCTTGGTTGATTTCTAAACCAGTAAAATAGGGGTGCACACAACTAGGCATCCCTAAGAAATAAACGATTAGTAAGGACCATTCAAACTTGGTACAAAGCACATGTAAACAAGGGTGTGATTTGGTTTGACCAAAGAGATATAGGTTGATTTAAACAAGTTTTTACTATAGGCTGCTAAACATCATTAACACAAGTTGACTAGCAAGCTATGATTAAAACGATCACAAAGATCGTAAAAATCTTCTTGCTAAATAATACATAGGCCGTCATGATTGAACACAACAAATATTTTCTATGAAGATGCTTCTAAGGATAAATAAGCAACAAAGACATATTAAGAATTAAAAACAATGAGAGTAGGCCCCCAACCTAAATTTCTTGCGAATAATTATTCTTCAAAGGTCACCTCCTAGCTTCGTCTTTGCTTCATTTCTTGTAGTCTCCAAAAGAGGAAGAATTCCCCTTGTCCCTCTCCTCAACCCTCTTAACATGGAAACTCATCTACCCAAAACCCCAAAGTCCAATTTTGGAATAAATGCTATCTACAAAAAGTGAATTCGTGCTTAATCAAGGAGGCAAGGGGGAGATATTTGAATTTAAAAATACTTCTTCATTTTTTTAAATATCTTGTTTCAAATAAAAACTATTTACTTCTTTATTTACAAAAGATAAAATCATTCATTTCTTTTTATAAAATATAAAGCTATTCATTTATGTATTTATTCAGAAAGGTAAAGAGAGAATTAAATAGAATATTTAAAGCATTCATATTTAAAATATTGAATTCAATTTTAATTCAAACCATAAAATCCATTAATCATTTCCTATTTGATTAACTCTAATAAAATACCTATACTAATATTAAGCATTCGTATGGTACACTACACCGAAAATCATATTTAAGGGTGGTGATAAGGATTAGTAGCACATGTTTTTAATAAGTTAGTTGTTGTAATGGTTAAGGTTGTACCATAATTAATACAACCTTATCCGTAACTTATGCTTGTAATACCTATTTATAGGCTTCTTATATTATTGCAATACAATTTTGGATTATATTATGATATTCGTATTTGTTGTAAATTGATTCCTTATCATTGGTATCAAAGCCGAATACTGGGTAGGCAAGTATCCTCATCCTCTAGGCCATTTTGGTTCAAACGATGAACGAGAACACCTCGCATAGATCTTGGTTTGGTGGTTTCGTCCACCTTGTGAACACTTTTACATTTTGTTATAGACTTTTGGAAGCTTTTAGCTTGGTTTGCACTTTATTGGATTTGAAAAATCTATTTTCATTCGTACAAACATTTGGTTGTCTATTTGTAATTGTGTGTTCTTTTATAGGTGGTTTTTAACCACCCATAAAGACCTTTAAGGGTAGTTATTCAGCCATCGTCTATGAGGGTATATTAAAAAATCCGCTTCATACGATGGCGGTTAAAAACTGCCTCAAAAAATCATCCTCTTAGGGTCTATTAGGGTAGTTAAAAATCATCTAAAAAATTGTTGGTTGTGGAGCCTGATTCTAATTTGGAGGCCCTGTTTTAGCCGCATTTGGACCCACTCTATGAAAGGATATGGGTGTTATGTAATTGTGTGTCAAATTGCATGTCAATCCGAGTTTTTTTTGTGAATTACTATTTTCGAATTTTTTTGATGAAAAATAATTTTCCAAAAATAGTAATTATTAAAAATAGGAATTTTTTAATGAAAAATAATTTGCTAAAAATAGTAATTACTAAAAAAGGTATTTTTTGATGAAAAATAATTTTTCGAAAATAGTAATTACTAAAAATGGTAAATTTTGACAGAAAATATAATTTGCTGAAAATAGTAATTTTTTTTTTATTTTGAGGTCTTAATGAGTGCTCTAAAATTGTAACCCTCATTTTATAAGAGGATGTTGTACAGTGTTGGAGATGTGAGAAGTAAGAGAGACTGTAATTGTGAGATCGAAGAGGAAATAGAGTGGATTTGTTGTAGGTTGTATCCCTTCGAGATTTACTGGATGGAATAATAAATCCTGGTTATTTTTTCCATGGACGTAGCCCACATTGGGTGAACCACGTAAATTTGTGTCTTGAGTATTGCTTTATTCTTCTACGTTTTATTTCCGCATTTATTTATTGCTCATGTTTTATTTTTTAATCCTAACAACTAGTATTAGAGCCTAGGATTTAAAAATGCATTTGAAAGGAGGGTTTTGAGTTCTAGTGGGAGCAATCGCAGAAGAAGGTAGGTTTAGGGTTGAGATTTTTAATGGAAAAAAATACCAACTATGGAAGATACAAAAGGAGGACTATCTTTATCAGAAGGATATTTACCTACCATTAGGCAGAATAGTAAAGAAGCTAGCAAAGCTATCATACGAAGAACAAGAAGTTCTTGATAGAAAGGTATTAGGAACAATACGGTTGTGCTTGGCAGTGTATATGACCTTCAAAATTTCAAAGGAAAAGACAACAAAGAGTTTAATGAATGCGTTGGCTAAATTTTATGAAAAACCCTCATATTCGAACAAGGTATTTCTTATGAAGCATTTATTTAATATGTAGATGTTAGAAGGTGGGTCTATTATTGATCACTTAAATGAGTTTAAAATGGTTACCAATTAGTTAAATTTTGTTGGAGTAAATTTTTATGATGAGGTTAGGGATATTTTGATCTTATGCTCATTGCCAAAAAGCTAAAATGGCTTGGTCATGGTTTTGAATAAATTTATTTCTGGTACAAATACTTTAAAATTTAATGATGTTATTGGTGTTATTATTAACAAGGAAACACGATGAAAATGCACATATGAGACATCGGGTAATGCGTTGACTATTGAAAATAGGGGGAGACAAAAGGAGAGAGGAAAGAATCAAGGAAAAAATAGAAAATCAAAGAAAGGTAGATCCAAATCCAAAGGGAAGCAGTTGGAATGCTAGCATTGCGGGAAGAAAGGACACCTAAAAATATATTGTTGGAATCAAAAAGAAAAATAAGGAGAAGAAAAATAGGGTAATCAGGAAGCAAACGTAGTAGGTGATGTATTGCAAGATGCTTTAATCCTTTCACTAGATAATATTAATTATTTTTGGGTGCTAGAATCAGGGCTTCATATCATGCCACACCCCATAGGAAATATTTTCTAGATTATGTTCAATGTGATTTTGGATATGTCTATTTGGGTGATGATAGACCACATAAAATCATTGGAAAGGGTAAGATACAAATAAAATTACTGAATGGAAATCAATGGTTACTAAAAGAGGTAAGACATATTCCTAATTTGAGAAGAAATTTAATTTTCATAGGGTAGTTGGATAGCGAAGGATGTACAGTTACATTCTCAGCAAATTTGTGGAAGGCTGTTAAAGGATTACTGCTATTAGTAAAAAGAAACAAGGTATATTGTATGTATATATTGGTAATACTCATATTTCTATTGCTTTAGCTTCTACGGGAGTGGATACAATTTTGTGGCATCATAGGATTGGGCACGTGAGTGAGAAGGGGATGCAGGTTCTCCGCTCAAGGAATTTGTTACCAGGTTTGAAGCAGGTTTATTTGGACTTTTGTAGGCTCTGCGTTTATGAAAAATAGAAAAGAGTTGGATTTCTCAAAGTTGAAAAAGAAAATAAGAGTGAAAAGCTAGAGCTTGTGCATACAGATATATGGGGACCACCTCAAGTATCATCTCTTTGTGGATCTTATTATTATGTTACGTTTATTGATGACGCAACTAGAAAAACTTGGGTTTATTGTATTCGAAATAAATCAGATGTCTTTGATACTTTTAAGAAATGAAAATATTTGGTCGAGAATGAGATAGGAAATAAGTTGAAGTCTCTCAGATTAGATAATGGAGGTGAGTACTACAACAAATAGTTTGATAG
>JAQPPZ010006560.1:0-10008 GCA_028583015.1 Wollemia nobilis | reverse complement strand
TGTAAGGATTCATACTATCTGCCCCTAACCAGGATGGGTAGTCATCCCCAAGGCCTAAAATATCAATGCCCTTACTCCATAATCTCCATCACCCCCTTGGTTCCCAATGTTGTAAGGATTCATACTACACGTCCCTGCAAAGGATGCGTAGTCGTCCCCAAGGCCACAAGGATCAAGGCCACTCACCAGCCCAAACTCACAATACTCAAAATACAAAATCAAATAATAGTGGTTATCACTACTATTCAAAATCCTTGCTCAAAAAGAATTAATAGAAAATAAACAGTGATTTTCATCACTATATAGACGAGCAACATTCTAAATCATTCAGTCAACAAATATCCAGAGCTTGAATCCCTGGAATTCTCGACGATTCGAAAACCATCTAGGTGATCCTCATTACAGGTTTGGTTGACAACCTATCTGGCAATGGTGGTATCCTACCCGCATGACGATATGTCTGTCACATTTTCTTTTTGTGTGTGTAGACCAATGTTTGCATAAGGATGAGCTAGCTTATGGTATCCTAGATAACACTGTAGATTAATCTAACTAAATACAATAAAGGAGTTAGTGGAGCTAATTAGGTGATCCTCAGTACAGGTTCGGTTGAAAGCCCATCTGGCACTGGCGGTATCCTAAAAAATACCACATAAATGAACTCAATTGCACACACAAGGATGTGAAATAGCTTGGTCAAAAACAATTCCAATTCATACCTTGTTCAAAAGTCTTGTAAGATAAAGTACAGTCATGGCTAGTAAGTTAAAATCATCTGAGTCTCAAAAAACCTTAGCTACATTTCTAAACCAACTGCGCTACTTTTCATCCTTACAATACCATCAAAAAATACAAAAAAAAAGAAAAACCACATGTATACATACAAAGTCATGCATCACAACAATCGCCTAAAGACAAAATAACAAAGTTCTAAACAGTCTATGGTGCCCTAACCAAACAACACAAATTCTATTCATCCATTTCATTTCTGCATATCACATATAAATCAAAAACATTTGCATTCATCATAACATATGCATCCATCAAAATAAATCAACATACAACAATCGCATTTATCATACCATATGCATACATCAATATAAATTAGCATGCATCCATCCACATCAATCATTGTGCATAACATAAAATCATGACATATACACAAAGCAAGAAAATTAAAACAACAAAAACATCACAAAAATGCAACACAAAAACATAGCAATAAGCATTGCTGGACACAAGTGTTCTTGCACTTAACCTCTTGGCATAGAAAATCAATGTCGGGGCTCAAATTGTCACTCTCCTACTTCCCTAAGAAGGCTACCATAGCCGGACCGCTCCACGGGAAGACGAGGTTTTGACGATTTCACCCCATTATGGCATCACCAAAAGGGTTAACACCCACCAAAAATAGGTCCAAATGTCGGGAAATTGCACATGCTTAATGGTAAACCATCTAAAGGCACCCTTGCACAAGTCATCTTGGGTCAAGCGACTCATCGCTTTTCTCATGAAGGTCATTCCCTCATCGATTCGTCGCTTGAGGGGGTAGTCACACTTAGTCACCAATCAACAAGCAAACACCCAATCAAAGCAATGACATGCATTCAAAGAATCATTGACAAAGACAATCACGCTCCTACTTGGGGTAGTAAATAAGCAGCAGTCAAATTGATCAAACACTTGGCATTCTCGAAGCATGAACACAAGGTTCCCTTGTGGACAAAAGGTTATGCCCTTTGCCTATTCATGATTGATCAATGTTCAAACTCAAGTCACACCTCACTAAAATAGGTTAATACCTGAAATCAAATTCCTTAGCTCGTCAGAAGCAAGGATTCAAGAATGCATGCCCTTTCCATACTTGGGGCATCAAAAGTTGGTTAGGTTACCAAGAAACCCTAATCATTAGTGCTTTGGTTATCTATTTTTGCTCAGCACTGCGACACCCATAGCGCTTCCCAAAAAGGGGCATCTATAGACACCAAAACAACACCAATCTGATTATGTGACTACAAACACTGATCGCATTGACACACACAGCTTTCAGGGCAGCCCTCAAAGGTCAAACAGTGGTCCTAGCCACTTACACAGCAGTTTAGAAGGTCGAAAAGTAAACAAAAACAAAGTTGGTCATTTTAACAAGCCTTAATCAAAAGCAAGCCTTCATCAAAAGCAAGCCTTCATCAAAAGCAAGCCTTAATCAAAAAAAAGCCTTGGCCGAAGTGTCGTGATATCTCGACATCGTGATATCACGACACTTTGGCACCCAAAACAAAGCCTAGGCTGAAGTGTCACGATATCGCGACACTTCAGGCCCAAAACAAAGCCTCGATCGAAGTGTCGTGATATCGTGACACTTCGGGCCCAAAAAAAGCCTCGGTCGAAGTGTCACGATATCGTGACACTTCGGGCCCAAAACAAAGCCTCGGTCAAAGTGTCACGATATCACAACACTTCAGGCCCAAAACAAAGCCTCGGTCGAAGTGTCGTGATATCCCGACACTTCGGGCCCAAAACAAAGCCTCGGCCAAAGTGTCACGATATCGTAACACTTCGGGCCCAAAACAAAGCCTCGGCCAAAGTGTCATGATATCACGACACTTCGGGCCCAAAACAAAGCCTCGACCGAAGTGTCATGATATCACGACACTTCGGGCCCAAGGGGAAGCCTTGGCCAAAGCATCGTGATATCACGACGTCGCGATATCGTGACAAACTCCCGTCTTCACGCCAAGGCGGACTTAACCAATTAGAGGTGAAACTTAACCAATCAGAGGCGGAACTCAACCAATCAAAGGCAAACATTAAAACATTTAAATTCAGACATTAAAACATTTAAAAGTGCCATTAAAACAATTTAAAGCGGACGTTAAACAAGTGACAGTCGAGGACAGTCAGTTATTGCCGCCTGTTGTGCATGCGCGTGTAGGTGGGCAGATTGGCAGTTAACGGATTGTCACAAGGGTAGTCATGTAAGCCAAAGTCAAGGAGGAGTCTCCTCCCTTTTGGGAAGGCATGGCCACCACATGGCATCCCTGTGTGCCCCTCCAAAGAGACCCCATGGGTCTATAAAATGGCAAAATTTCTCGCCCAGAAAAAAACAAGCTGGTAGACATTTCGAAGCAACGAAGTGTTGCCAAAACCAAACACCCGATTGCATCCTTTTAGATTCATTCTTCTACACCCGTAATATTTTTTGCAAGAGAGGTTATCGGTGGCTGCTAGAAGGTGAATCTAGACCTTAAAACCCGATAGTGGATCACAGTAATCCATCAATTCATCGACAATTCATTATTTGATATTTTGGGCCCTTCCCTAGTGGATTGGCGCTGAAATCAAATTCCCATGGTGGGCGGCCCGCTCGGGCACCCCGCACGCTCTTAGTTTCATTTTAGATTATTTTGTTATCACGTGTTTATTTTATATCACGCTGTATGCTGTTTAAATAAGTTCATGTTTTACATTAGAATATATCCTGCACTACACTGTATGTTCGAACGTATCTTGCATTACGCTTTACGTCTGGAGCTGCTTATCGAATATTGTCATGTCTTTGTCGATCTTTGCTTCTTCACTAACTTGTAGGCAACAGCAAGCAGATTCATCGACTGTTTTGCTGGCAGCAGCCTTTTGGTGATGTTTTCGGGTCTTTTGCAGGCATTTCTCATTGCTTTCTAAAGACAAACGTTCTGTCCTCTTGTTGCAGGTGCTACTAATGCTTTCATTTTTTCTCTGATTGCAGGAGAAGCAGCAGCAAGCAAGGATTCATCATCGTAAGCGGCGGCAATGCTTTGGCCCGCCTGTTTCAAATGTGGGCATGCGGAAGAAGGTCACTATTCACTTTTTGTAATGGAAACATGCTAACTCTCCTAGCCCTTAAAAATGGAGGAGACGTATTGTAATCAAGTTGGAATCACATTAATAAAAAGGGCTGTGCTCCTACTTTTTATTTGATTATATCCATGTTATTTCATGCATCAAGCTAGTTAGTTTACATTGTAGTAATTAGTGTTTCTTTTATTTCTGGAATCTCATGCTTTCAGATACCATAAGCTAGCTCATCCACATGCAAACATTGATATGTACATGAGTTAATATGACAGATATATCGTCATGCGGGAGGTTTACCAATAGTGACTGATAAGCTATCCACAAAATTGGTACTGAGGTTTGCCTCATGACCTGTCAAAATGCTGAGAGTTCCAGGGATTCAAGTTTGACTCCCTTATTTTCTTCAATTGTATTGGGATACTTACTCGTTTGTAGTGATAAAAATCACTATTTATTTTTTTTATATATTTTTCTTTTGAGCAAGGGATTTGAATTTCGAGTGATGAGAATCACTATTGGATGTGCTTTTTGATGTATGCACTCTGGGATGATGTTAAATTTTGTTGGAGTTTTGACTTTTTGCAAAATTTTGATGTTTGCAACTTTTTGATGTTTTAGCATTCTTGGGGTCATTCGCATAGGGGGATGAGCAAGATAATCGTTTCACTTATGGTGAATTGGATTGCATTGCAGGTGTCATATTTCATTCACACAACTTGGGAATTTTTTATATGTTTTAATTTGTGTTGGGATGCTACGTAACAAGGTGTGATCCAAGTAGAACTCTACCTTCAAAAAATCTATCTGAATTTGTACAGTACGTGGCTAGAAAGCAAAATGATGACTGAAGGGCAAAAACTCTTGATACATTAGAAGACCACTGACTCTAGTATGGTACAAAGAAGTAAATGGCATTTATATTTTTGCTAGACTGCTTATAGAATGGAAAAATGTGGAACAAGATGGATTAGTGGAGTAATTACAGTCTATGGTGGCTTTGACCTGTATGACCAAAAATATGCAATGTATGGATGTGATGCTTAATGCAGCTACATATTTTTGTGTTTTTGATGGATTAATTTTTGTGAATATGAAGATGAGATGCAATAATAGCTCTCTATTGATGAGTTTGAGCATGCCTAGAAATGAGATGCAAATTTTTGTTGTTTTTGATGATTTTACTGTTTTTGAATTTTCTTATTTTTGACCAAGCGATTGTGGGAATCCTTGGAGCTTTTTAGGATGACCAAGCGATTTAGAAATCCTTGGAGAATTTTGTGATGACCAAGAGATTTAGAAATCCTTGGAGCTTTTTGGGATTACCAAGTGATTTAGAAATCCTTGGAGCATTTTGGGACGACCAAGCGATTTAGAAATCATTGGAGCATTTTGGAATTGACCAAGCGATTGTAGGAATCCTTCGAGAATTTTGGGATTGACCAAGTGATTGTAGGAATCCTTGGAGCATTTTGGGATTGACCAAGCAATTGTAGGAATCCTTGGAGCATTTTGGGCTTGACCAAGCGATTGTAGGAATCCTTTGAGCATTTTGGGATTGACCAAGCAATTGTAGGAATCCTTGGAGCATTTTGGGATTGACCAAGCAATTGTAGGAATCCTTGGAGCATTTTGGGATTGACAAAGTTATTTAGAATCCTTGGAGCATTTTGGGATTGACCAAGTGATTTAGAAATCATTGGAGCATTTTGAGATTGACCAAGCGATTGGAGGAATACTTGGAGAATTTTGGGATTGACCAAGCGATTGTAGGAATCCTTGGAGCATTTTGTTTGGGATACAACTCTCTTAAATATGGAATGGTCGCAAATGAATGACGTTCAAGGGTTCTAGTTCCTTGATTCCATCAAGAGAAGCTAGTCGGTATGTCTCGGGTCCTATTTTGCTATCAACTACATATGGACCTAACGAATTTACCATGAACTTGTCCCTTAGATGGGATGGCAAGCTAGAGTTCTGTTGGTTTTCTTTTAAGACCAAGTCATTGATCTGAAAGTCCCTCAGGTGAAATTTCATGTTGTAAGATTTCTTAAGTCACTCTTGATAGATACATAAATTCTCAAGAGCATTAATGCGTCGTTCATCAAGCAACGTAAGCTAGTCTAACCGGGACTGCCATGTAGTTTCATCATCGATGAACTCTTGCATTGATATGCGTAGGGAAGGAATTTTCAACTTGAGAGGCATGACTACCTCGGAGCCATACACGAGTGAAAACGGAGTTGCCCTAGTGGGTTTTCAAATGCTAGTGCGATAAGCCCACATGGCAAGTGGGATTTGGATGTGCCAATCCTTATGACTGTCTGCGATGGTCTTTAAAAATTAGTGTTTATTTTATTTTCGGAACCTGTCCCCTATTTTTTTTTTTAGATTCAGAAATTAATTGAAATTTATTTTTTTGTGCTTAAAGGTATCGGGCCGAATCAGAGACAACTGATTTGAGCATAAAGAGGTAAGGTTCTAAAATTGTACCTGTCATTTTTTTTATTATTTTATTTTTATTATTATTTTTTGTTTCTATTTTTCTGTCAACTTTTTACTTGCTTAGGGAAATTTGTTTATGCTTGTTTCATTTTCATTAAATAAAATGAACCCCACACACATCAAGTGGTAAAATTAAACCAAGGAGCTGGTCATAAAACCCCAGCCCTTGATCAAGACCAATGGTGAGTTCATCACCACCTTGGCTTAGCTTTGCATCCATTTCCTCGATTGTCACTATTGTTAGGCATAAATCCTGATGAAAGCTGACCGAGTGTCGCTGGGGTGATCCCATGCACGTGAGGATAAGTCTTCTATGGTAGGTGTCATTAACAGGACAATACCCCTTCTGTATCGCCTATGTTCCATGTACCATCTGCTCTCACGTACCTATAGTTTCCCTCTCTTAAGGGCGGGTATATAGAGAGGTTGGTATATCGGTCCGACAATGGTATATTGAAGGGTTGACCATTTATGGGAGTCATATGAGCCAACATTCTGAATTTAAAAGTTCTTCAAAACTTGCAAAAACAAAACAAAACATTAAAATGCACTAAACCAGTTTAGAACACACTATTAATCCTTAAAAGATATAATCACGGTTTGTGTATGTGTGTGTTCATTTATGCTTAGTGTAAAAAAAAAGAAAAATCATCATAAATGAGATAAAAATTTGCTTACCTAGTAGAATAGCACCACAATGGTGCTCACCCATATCCAAGCCCAATCACGGGCAGATGCTATGGGGAATATCCAAGGAGGCACGAGTCACCTCTGGTATAGCCCTAAGGATTTGGTCATACCACCTTGGCGGCCTGACACACAAGGCAATCCCCTCCATGCCTCGACAGAATAGGACTATAGGGGCACCTCTTCGAGGAGCACTCATGTTTAGCATAGCACTCAGCACACACCCTTCCATGAGGGGTACAGTCATAGGAGAGCTCCCTTAGATGCTCACTATGAGCAGTCACCACACGATGAAGTGCTAGGTCAACATAGGGTTCAACGGGAGGAACCACATCATTACACTATCCCTCGTTCACCCCCTTTAGTTGTCAAGACTATAAAGAAAAATCCAGAGCACAAGGCTCCTCAGGCGGGGTGAGCCAACTCCACCCATTCCTTTTTCACTTATGACAAAGAGCAAGAGGAAAACCCTTACCTTCCTCAAGAACAATATACATCACAAGAGCAAGACACCTTTGAAAATGCTAGCTATCAGGATCACCTACTGAGACCAAAGCCTCAGATAAATGCCACTACCTCCAACAGATGGAGGCGGCCTATAGAGATATTGTATCACTATGATCGAGATAGATATCTAGGAGAGGCATTTAGGCCTTCTAGACATGAGGCGATGAGACCAACTATCTTAGAATCTGTCAAGCATTTTGCACACTGGATGCAACTCACGCAACTTGACCTAGAATGACAATAGTTAGAGCAATGGTATATTCTAAATAAAGAGCACCTTCAACACCAGAAGGATGAGTTGTTCCAACACACTATGCAGGAGAGGACTCCAACCCCTCACACGCATAAGACAAAACATTATGAAAGGCACAACCCCCAGGTGCGAGACAAGTCTCTATGACCTTATCGAGCACTGCCCTCAATGCCTCTTAGACATGAGTAGGAGGCTACTCCTATAACCAATTATCGACACCTTTCTCAGGAACCCACTCAGGTTTATGGGCCACCCTTAGAAATTCATCAAGAAGCCTCTAAGAAATCAAAGTGAGAAGAAGAGTAGGATGAAAATCCCTACCAAGGCATAGGGGGTGCTATCTGGCAACCCCTCCATAGGCCCCAAGTTCCTCAACAAGAACCAACCAAAGAGGAGGAGCTCAAATCTCTTGATACATGCAAAGAGCTAGAGCACTTAGAGTTGATAGAGACCAATATTTTGGAGCTCCCAAGGCCCAACTTACATGAGGCTCCTTTCGAAGAGGATCAACCTTTAACCGTAGGGCTACCTGATGATGCAGTCCTCCATGTATCAGAATCTCTAGATTCTGATGAGCTGTACTCACTGGTCGAAGGTGAGGATAAAACAGAGATAGCCCACAGCAATCACATGCGACAGCATCGACATACCATAAATATCAAAGAAGCATGTCAATAGATAAACATAATACTAGGGCATGAGTGGCATGTTAACCCACTGCAGTGGGACCAAGCGTTACATCCGCCACTTTGGGCATACAGATATCAATTTCTGCCTAGATATCCCATAGCAATATCAGTACTGAGGGTAGACCCTGTCCTCCTATCCGTGCATAGGGCCGATCCATTCATGCCCATACCTCCAGAGCCAGATCCAGAGTGCAAAGACCATAAAGCTAGGGGTACCTCTATCCCCTGAAGAGCCATAATCCAAACCAAAAAGTTCCAAGGATTATCATAATCACTTGGTCAAAACCCTAAAATCTCCAAGGATTATCACAATCACATGGTCATCCCAAAATCCCCAAGGATTATCACAATCTCTTGGGCAAACCCAAAATTCCCAAGGATTATCGCAATCACTTGGTCATCCCAAAAGCCCCAAGGATTATCGCAATCGCTTGGGCAAACCCAAATGCTCCAAGGATTATCACAATCACTTGGTTACCCCAAATGCTCCAAGGATTCTCAAATCGCTTGGTCAAATCCCAAAAATGCTCCAAGGATTCTATAATCGCTTGGTCAATCCCAAAAATGCTCCAAGGATTATCACAATCGCTTGGTCAAATCCCAAAAATGCTCCAAGGATTATCGCAATCGCTTGGTCAATCCCAAAAATGCTCCAAGGATTCTATAATCGCTTGGTCAATCCCAAAATGCTCCAAGGATTTCCATAATCGCTTGGTCAAAAATAAGAAAAGTTAAAATTCAAAAATCATCAAAAACAACAAAAAAAAATTTGCATCTCATTTCTAGGCATACTTAAATTCATCAATAGAGAGCTCTTCACGCACTTCATCTTCATATTCACAAAAATCAATCCATAAAAAATACAAAAATACATAGCTGCATTAAAGCATTGCATCCATACATTGCATATTTGTGGTCGTACAGGTCAAAGGCACCATAGGCTGTAATTGCTTTGCTAGTCCATCTTGTTCCACACTGTTCCATTTTACAAAAACAACAAAAACACCATGCATTGCTTTTTACCACACAAGAGTCAGTGGTCTTTTAATGTATCAAGAGTTTTCATAATTTAGTCATCATTTTTCTTTTCAGCTACGTAATGTACCGAGTCAGACAAATTTTACGAAGGTAAAGTTACACTTGAAATATGCCTTGTTACGTAACATCCCAACACAAATTAAAACACATAAAAATTCCCAATTTGTGTGAATGAAAGATGAAACTTGCGTAGTAATCCAGGTCACCATAAGTGAAACGGTTATCTTGCTCATCCCCCTGTGTGAATGGTCCCAGAATGCTAAGAATTGACAAAAGGATGATCTCTTCCCCATTCATTCACCTCCATATACAGTGGTTTTCACCACTACCAAATCCCAAACATAGTTGGTTCCCAAAGTTGTAAGGATTTGTACTACACGTCCCTGCCAAGGATGGGTAGTCATCCCCAAGACCCAAAAAGGATCAACACCATTCACGAACAAAATTCCAAAAAATCATCATCCTAACACTTTCCATTCACCTTTGGTCTCCAAGTTG
>JAQPPZ010006559.1:0-11362 GCA_028583015.1 Wollemia nobilis | reverse complement strand
GGTGTACTATGAAGATTCACAATTTTGACTATGTACAGCAATTTTGATAATGTATGAGTCATTTAATGTAATGTTTTGCAATGTACAATCAGCCGATCTAATGAATACGGACTGATTAGTTTAAACTGCACAAAAGGACAAACGCAGCCGTCATTTGTGTTAGACGTCCTGATTAGTTAGACGTCTGGATTAGTTAGACATCTAGTCCAGTTAGTTAGACGTCTGACTGGTTGTGTTAGACGTCTAAGACAGTTGTTACGCTGGAAACTGAATTGTTAAGCATAGGCGGTTGGGACGGTTGAGTCAGGTTGGTTGCAGTAACTACCTGGACTTACCTATAAATACCCCCTATTTCATTTTGTAATCTATCCATACTTGTCCATAAATGCAGATCTGTTGTGCAGCAAACGTTGTTCTGGATTGCATGTGTTATGTGTGATTGCATCTGGAGTATAGTGTTGTGTTGCAGGTATTGATCATTGCTTGGTACGAGGAGGAACATTGTCGTTGTGTTGTGTTGTGTTGTTGCAGGAACAAGCAAGGAGAGTTGCAGACTGAAGGATGAATGCCCAAGTTGCAGACGTCTAGACTTGTCCGTCTAACCTAACCCGTCACACGTCCAAGCCTAGCCGTCTGACCTTGCTGATAACTTGCCCTAGACGTCTAGCCTGGATATCCCAGACGTCTACTGTCTAGACGTCCATCCCGTTGATCCTAGACGTCTAGCCTGTCTGTTCTAGACGTCTAACTGACTAGACGTCTACCGTGTTCGCCCTAGACGTCTATTGCCTAGACGTCTAACCCATTGCCCTAGACGTCTACTATCCCAGACATCTATCCCTAGACGTCTACTGCAGCCTAGTCTCTAGACGTCTATTGTCCTAGACGTCTACTGAACTTACCCATCTACAACAGAATAGCATGTCAAGTGTCATAACAAAACTCATCACTTCTTCCTAATTCTTGTCATTCCCTCGTCCCGAGAAAGCACTCACCCCTGTCTACATTTGGCGTCGTTGCCTAAATCAAACTTTGGGTCAAGAGGCATATGTGATAAGGCAAAGAGGTGAATGACACATTCCAGGTCAGGTAGAAGAGGAAGGAGTACGAGACAGCCAAGAAGAAGCGCACGACTGGCGAACCAAAGAACACACAACGAGGACGAAGTTTCACAACCTGAAGTGGAAAGAGTGTGGAACCCTGTAGAAGACGAAAGTCCGAGAGTAGAGACGTTGTTGGTGACAGCAGAAGGCGAAGAGCAAATAGCGGAGGAAGTACCTATTATTGGAAACGAGGATTGGATGGTAACACCCGAACCAACGGAGAGGAGTTGGTCGACGGATACAGAAGTAGGAGACTTTGTACCACAGCAACCACGTGTAGGTTCGTGGGGAGGAAGACCAGAACCACATCTCGTTTACTCGCGAAGGAGGTCGCGAAGCGGAGGCTCACGAGAGCCAGGTAGAAGGCTATTTGATCCGAATTTCGCACCATCAACAGTAGAGAGGGGGTCGGACAGAACTCCACCCCGATCACCACCAAGAAGTCCGCCTAGTGGGACAGTCCCAATGGCGAACCTTGCTAACCGTGCGGGCAAACAGAAATGCCCACCCTTCACCGGGGAAGGAAAAGAAGACCCGACCCATCATGTAGGAACTTGTATCACCATTTGGGGATCAAATGGGGTATCACAAGACACAAAGTGGTTGCAATTGTTTCCAGCTACCTTGCGGGGTATGGCTATGGATTGGTATTTGAAACGCCAAAATACGCAACCATTCACACAATGGACTTCCTTGAAGGATGCATTCATCGAAGAATTCCGACCATTAAGGGATGACACGGAGATCATCACTGAAATCTTCGCCACAAAACAAAAACCAGAAGATGTCAAGAGCTACAATAGGAGACTGAAGCAGTTGATAGATAAAATGGAAATGCCACCTGCTGACGGAATGATAAAACGTTGGTTCTTGGATGGATTACTGCATAAGTACCGAAAGAAGATGAAGGCAGTACCAGCCTCGACGTATGCAGAAGCCCTTGAGAAAGCAAAGAACTTCGAAAGTGAGGCCAAACAAACGGCTGCAGGGATCGGAGGACAGCCAAGACGCGAAGATTCTGATAGTGATGAAGAAGATAAAGTTCAAAGTGCAATACACTCCTTTCGGAAAGAGTTTGATAAAATCATAAGAGAAGTCAAAGGAGAAGTGAGGAAAGATAGGAAGGATATTTGGTGTTCCGACTGTAAAATGGAGGGACATGCAAATACCAATTGCCCAAAGAAAGCGTATTGCAACATATGCGATATTGCAGGTCACCCAGTAGCAGATTGCCCATTCAACTTGAAGGGAGCAAGGCACCAGACCCTGACAGTCCAACAAGGAGATCAACCTGATACTTCAAGAAGTGGACAAGGTGCAACAAGCGACGGATACAGGAATAACCGTCGAGGTGGAAGACAAGGAGGGCAAAGTCGATTGCAGTACGACTCTGAAGGAAGACCCATAATCCAGTGTCGGAATTGCCAAGAATGGGGCCACTTTGCAAAGAATTGCCCCAAGCCTTAGAATGCAAACAATGTTGGTGGTAGCAATGCTACCCAAATGTGTAGGTGGTGTGGACCAGGGAACCACAAAGAGGCTAATTGCCCAAATAAAGCAAGTTCAAGTGGCACACAGAATGTCAATTTGATTGACATTGGTGAAGTGAGTACAGTGATAGAGAGGGAAGATGAAGTCCTAGCAGTAACAAGAGCACAAGCTAGGAAGTTAGAAGAGTACCCAAATCCTGCCAAGGAGAAAGAGCGATGGCAGGAAGCTCAAGAATTGATAAGAACAGAACTAGACAAAGAAAAGCAGGATAGGCTAGTTCTGGAGAAAGCTCTAAAGAAGGTGGAGATCACAACTGACAAGCAAGCATCAATAGAAGGCTTGGTGACACAGGTACTGAATACGATGGTGGAAGTGAAAGTAGCAAGTCTATTCAACATAGTACCCGAGTTATATGCTACGGTGGGGGAAGTCATGAAAACAAAGAAGAAAGAAACCCGACAGGTAGCCCACATCAAGCAAAGTCAGTTCATTGATCCAACGATACTGATGATCGAGGTAGGGAAAAAGCCAGCTTTGGTTCACATGGAGATACTGGACCATAAGTTGAATCAGGTAATCGTTGATGGAGGATCAAGCGTGAACGTGATGCCAGAAAGGACGTGGCGGAGTATTGGCCAACCCGCACTAAGATCTCCAAACTTCAAGTTATACGGAGCAGATCAATACGACATCGAGACAATAGGCGTATTAATGAGCCAAAAAGTACGCATAGCGGAGCAGGACTTTCTATTGGATTTCATTATAATTGCTATGCAGAAACCAGCATATGATGCATTGTTGGGACGTGGGTGGTTACGAACGGCGAAGGTAAACCACAACTGGGAGAAAGAGCATCTGACCTTCAAGAAAGGCCAGCATAAATACTTGATTAATTTAAAGAACCAGGCAGTAAGCCAAGAAATTGCAACTTTGGATGACTCAGGAGCTTCTTCCTCGGATGAAGAATCGGGATATGAACCTGATGACGAAGGAGTACTACACTTGGAAGATTGCACGGAGGATGAGTACAATGAAGACAAAGGCTTACTCCATTGGCAGCTAGAAGACTATGAAGTATTTTCTCCCCAGTGTTTTTGCATTAATGCAGGAGATGAAATCCAAGAGGATGAGAAGAAGGAACCGGAAAAGGAAGAAAGCAGTAAGAAACAGACAACAGCAGAGAAGGATAAGGAAAGAGAAAAATGGACATTCCCCAAGAACTTTGCAGAATATACGATGGGAGATGCAGTCATTGAAGACAAACCAGCTCACCCCATCGATGTTCTTAAGGCAGTAAATGAACCTGAGTCCATCAAGTATGAGGGACCTAGAATGATTCAGGTAAACTTGGGAGAAGATGGCGAGGAGAAGATGATTAAGTGTGGAGACGACTGGGATCCAGTGCTAAAAGCGACGACATTTAAAATATTTTTGGAGTATAAGGATGTCTTCGCTTGGACATACAAGGACCTGAAGGGAGTTCCACCAGAGCTCTGTGTACACAAGATTCCCCTGATTGAGGGTGCACAACCAGTGAGGAGGCGACCATACAGGATGAATCCCAAGTATGCAGCCCTGGTGAATGCTGAAATTGAAAAGATGCTAGATGCAGGCATCATCTTCAAGGTTACGACAAGTGAATGGGTGTCACCAATTGTGATCACCTTGAAGAGGGAGGCAAACAAAATTCGGATTTGTGTGGACTTCCGAAGCCTCAATGCCGTAACCATAAAGGATCCCTTCCCGATCCCTTTCACAGACTCCATCCTGGAAGAAGTAGCGGGCCATGAGATCTATTCATTTTTGGATGGATTCTCAGGATACAACCAGATCAGCATTGCGGAGGAAGATAAGTTGAAGACCACCTTTGTAGTAGAAAATGGGATATATGCTTATAACCGCATGCCGTTTGGATTGTGCAATGCACCGACTACTTTTCAGCGAATCATCTTATACATCTTTGATAAGATGTCCACAGGCAATTTCAAAGCTTTCCTAGATGATTGGTCGTTGTATGGAAGGACACAAGAACATTTGAAGGCATTGGATGAATGCATGAGCTTGTGTAGGAAAGCTCGGATATCCCTGAACCCAGGAAAATGTGTCTTGATGGTACCATATGGGAAGCTACTGGGGCATATTGTATGCCAAGAGGGTTTGAAGCCCGATCCGGATAAAATTCGGGTAATACTGCTGATGGAGGAGCCACATGACGTGAGCTCGGTAAAAACCTTCTTGGGAACAGTAGGATACTACAGAAGGTTCATCCGAAACTACGCATAGACTTCTCATCCATTAGATGCTCTTACACGTAAGGGTGTTCCTTTTCACTGGGCAGAGGAGCACCAGGGAGCTTTTGAGGGCTTGAAAGCACATTTGGTGAAGGCACCTATCCTAGTTTACCCAGACTGGGAGGAGTTCCATGTGCACGTAGATGCCTCAAATTTTGCTATTGGTTGTGCATTGGCTCAGGAAGGCCAATTTGGGTTGGATCAGCCCATATATTTTGCAAGTCGGTTGTTGTCTCGAGCCGAGAAGAACTATAGTACAACAGAGCGCGAAGCACTAGGGATGGTGTACGCAGTACAGAAGTACCGACACTATTTGTTGGCTAACCCTTTTGCTTTCTATGTAGATCATCAGGCGTTGTTGTACCTGATTAACAAGCCAACGATCTATGGACGAGTGAGTCGATGGCTCGTCACTCTGCAGGAATTCGTGTTTCGGGTGGTAGTGAGACCAGGGAAGAAGCACGTAATTGCGGATCAACTGTCAAGGATTCGCTCAGGAGAACCTGCAGAAGGAGGAATACCGGATGAATTCCCCGACGCACAATTGTTCATGATAAGTGCGATACCCGTGTGGTATAAACATATTGGGGATTATCTATCGACAGGAGAGCTGCCAAAGGAGATGACGGTAGCTGAACAACGTAAGGTGATTACGAAATCAGCACCCTTTACCTTGATTGCAGGATTGCTATACAAGATGGGGGAGGACCACATTCTGAGACGATGCGTGATGGAAGATGAAGTGCAGCAGACCCTGAAAGAGGCACACGAAGGATTGGCCGGAGGACATATGGGACTTGACGCAACGGCTAGGAAAGTGTTGTTGGCGGGCCTATGGTGGCCTACCCTTTATCACGATGCCAAGAACTTTGTTAAGGCATGTGATACGTGTCAAAGGACAGGGAAGCCATTGAAACGGGACTTCATGCCACTGCATCCATCGCAACCTCAAGAACTCTTTGAGAGATGGGGGTTGGATTTTGTGGGTCCACTGAGAACAAGTCACAAAAGGAAGTGCAGGTACATCGTAGTCGCAACAGAGTACCTAACGAAATGGGTCGAAGCAAGGGCCTTACCAGATAATTCTGCAAGAAGCACAACTCGCTTTTTGTATGAACAAGTTATCACACGGTTCGACATACCTCTTCAATTGACAAGTGACAGAGGAGGCCATTTCGTTAATGAAATCATCCAAAATTTGATGAAGGAATTTAGGATCTTTCATTCATTGTCAAGTCCGTATTACCCCAGAGCAAATGGGCAAGCGAAGGCGACAAATAAGGTCCTGGTTTCCATCATGTATAAAACATGTGCAATCGAAGGAGCAGACTGGGAGGAGCGCTTACCAGCGGTTCTGTGGGCATACAGAACTACCTTCAAACCAACCACAAACCACACACCCTTTCAACTGATGTATGGATAGGAGGCGGTAGTACCGGTGGAATTTCTGGTACCAAGCTTGAGGGTAGTCGTTGAAACCCGCCTGAATGAAGAAGACAACATGGAGGAAAGACTCGCAACATTGGTACAGTTAGGCGAGAAAAGGGTGATGGCACAATGGGCAACGGAGATTGCTCAACAATGACGGAAGTATTGGCATGACAAACATCTCCGAAAGATGAATTTGAAGGTTGGCGATTTAGTGCTCAAGTACAACGGAAAAAGAGAGATCAAGCCAGGGAAATTGAAGACCCTATGGCTTGGACCCTTCCAAGTGGAAGAGGTACTGGACAACGGGGTTGTTCGATTGAAGAAGCTGGATGGAACAATCTGCCCCGAGGTGGTAAACGGTTCTAAGTTGAAGGTGTATAAGGCACAGGCACAGATAAACGTAATCAACTTAGAAATTTCGAAGGACACTTCTGGTAACGCAACTGAAGAAGTACAACCAGGTATACGATCCTACGAACACGGTGGGCCAAGTAATGTTGTTCGAGAGGATGAACCTGCCAACCTGGAATGGCTATTTGGAACAGAAGGAGAACCTGTAATCGAACAAAGGGAGTTAGAACCTCGAGAGGGAGAACAAAGATGATTACAAGTCCATGTACAATTTCCAAATAGCGAAGTAGAAGAGCGACTTCGAAACATTTCGCATGTCGCTTCACAAGGACGAATACTAGAAGTGGAGGAATATGAAGGTCAAGGACCAGAAGTTCTGCAACGGATGGCTTGGGAAACGCAGAGATTGCAAGAGGAGTATGAGACCCTACGGCAGTATAATGCACGATTAAGGGAACAAGTCATTCAGGAGTTGGATGGAACCATGCAGCGAATGCACCAACGAGAGGAAGCACGTAGAGCGGAATGGGCTGAAAGAGATCAAGGAGAATTCAGGGGAAGCTCGGATGGCAATTCGTCAGAAAGTAGCCTATTTTCCGTAGCTTCAAATAATTCACCCTCAGCACCATTAACAATCCACCTAAGACACTCTCGAAGGCAAGAGAATCGAAGGCTGCAAGGACATGGACTAGAGATGCAATTCAACGGAGTAAGGGAGAATACAGAAAATAATGCAGGACCCTCGAGGAATAATGCAATTTCCTCAGAGAACTCAGATAGTTCATCTACAACCACATTGAGAATCCTCCTGAATACTGACGACTCCTCAAGAGCGGCTTCACCATTAATCCGACGTCCTCGAAGATTACGGAGATCACCAGAACAGGATGAGACGAGGGAACTGCGTCAGAACTTGGCTACCAATAGCGAATATCAGATGAGCCGAGAACAGGCAACCGAGATTCTGTGGCGGGATGTCAGAGAGGTACCCGAACAACCAAGGTACGGAGGATGGCTAGAAGATTCAAGCGAGGATGAGAATCAACCTCGGGACCCTGATATACCCTACGCCAGTCCCAACCCAGACCGTAGGAGACAAAGGGATGAACTCCGAAGTCGACAAGCAGGGGTTAGATTCCTCGAGACAGTGCAGGTGATTGAAGACGAGGAATCTCTGAGCCCACAAGATGAGGACAACGGAGGAATAAATATCCAGTCGGATAATGAAGACGCAATACCAGGAAGATCAATACCACGTAGGTGGAGAACGCCATATGAAGAATCCATGCAACTCCCGAATGAATGGCAGGTAGTGGCAAGGTATTGATTGGCAGCAATGGACTTAAGACGACATAGAAGAGAAGTAAGACGATTGCAACAAAGGGTTCAAGAAACCTCAAATTGGCCAATGAACACTGCAGGAGAAGGAAATGACTCAAGCACGGATTCGGCTTTCTCAGATCAGTACCAAGAGGCCCTAGCTCAATGCGCACCACAGAGATGCTTTGAAGAAGCGAGGTGGTGACGATGGTTGATAAGGGTGTTGCAAAACTTTATTATCATTAACATAAATCATTCACCAATATGCAGAAATATCAAATCATTCATCCACAAATAATTATCCACAATAACAATCCACAAATGAGAGAGAGATAGATAATACCCTTAAGGTAGGGAAACACCAATAATAATCCTTAAGGAAGGAATAACTCCACAAGATCTCCCAAGATGAGAGAGCCACTTAAGGAGGGCAAAGTCCCATAAGCCACTTCATGGGCAAAGACGATTACATATGATTGATCTCCATGATGATTACAATGACAAATATCTCTTCTTTATATATCCATCTTCTTATTCTACTTTGGGGAGCCTACTACTAATATAATATTATAATATAATATTATAATACAATCAACCTTGGGTTATGTGTGGCCCATGCCAACCCTTATACAATATAATAATATATCCCCAAATATCTATTCCTAGGTACCCTAACATGCCACCCTCCTTACAAATGTTTCATCCTCGAAACATATGAAGAAACAAGATAATATGATTTGCTAAGCAATGTTAGCAATTGGTACCAATCTCGATCATCCATCCATCCAAGTGAAACACGTTGATGTTGGTATGCCATTTTGTTACTTGAGTATCCAAATCTGCTTCATTGGCTCCATGCTTCTGCTATTGTATTTTGATAACTTGAATGATGGGTCCACTTGTTCCTTGATGTTGATGAACCACTCTAAAAACTAGGATCACTATGCTTTCTCTGCCAAACACTGCCATAGTTGGTGCCCTTATGATTCCATGTAGAACCATAATATTGTTGCCTTGAGCCATACCTCCAAGATTGTTGCCACTCATGGTGGTGTGGATGGCGATATGGTGCAACCTTAACTTGATGTTCTACCTTCTTTGACTTCTCAACATTTGGCTCCATTGTTTTAAATTCTTCTACACATTGTTCTTTCATGTTCTCTTTGTTTGGTGTGTCCTTGTGCTCTTCTATCAAAGCTTCCTTGGACTCTGTTACTATTATTTCCATGGACTCAATTGTTGCTACTTCTTCCATGGACTCTATTGTTGCTACTGCCTTCTTGGATTCTATTTTAGGTTCTTCAATTTGTTTCTCTACAACCACTTCTTGATTTTCCTTGGATCCTTGCTCCTTAAGCTGAGAAATATCCTGCAATGTTATCTTCTTTTTCCTGTACCATAACTTCATAAACTTCTTTTGCACATTAATGTTAACAGTACCCAAAGAATCTAACCAAGGATAACCAAGAACAATATCCTCATCATCCATCTCAATAGCATGAAAATATGAATGTAAAACATATTTATCCATGGTGATCTTCAAATCTTCAAAAATCTAAACATTCTCACCCTCAAGATGTATGTCCTTAATTTTTGTTGCTTGAACTTGCAACCTCTTAGCCAAAGCAATATTAATAAAATTATATCTGCTACTAGGGTCAATGGAAATAATAACCTATTCCTTTTGAATGCTTCCATGAACCTGCAAAATAGAACTTTTAGATGAATTTAAACCCTTTTGATCCTTCTCTTGCTTTTGAAAATCCAAAGATGTGGCTTCATTCTTCTCATTATCTTCCTTAACATTTTCCTCTTTCTCCTTCTTGAGTAATTTTATTTCTTTTTCATAGTCTTCATTCTGTTTCTTGAAAACTTCCCATTCTCCTTTCATTTCATTCCGCTCATTTTGAATTCCTTGTAGTTTCTTTTCAAGGTCTTTGATGACATCCATCAAGCTATCTATCTTTTTATCCCTTCCTCAAGATCTCTCTTAAAAACTAACTTTTTATATAGGTTCCCATTTACTCAAGAATGCATGCTCCATTTCATCCCAAGTGAAGTTATAATTATGGGCACTATTAAAACTATAAAACCAAGAGAGAGCTTCTCCTCCAAGATAGTGAGGAAGCATAATTTTCCAATAAGGTTGATACAATGAAAAAATTTTCCACCAATCTCTAACATCAATATCATCTTCTCCAAAAAAATTTTGTAGCTCCATAAGTTGATACCCGATAATGCAAACTAGGGTTTTATGAAAATATATATCATGCCCCAATGCAAACTAGGGTTTTATAAAAATATATATCTCCCCACTGATTTGAAGCTAAAATTCCATAGAGACAACTAGATCTACAATTTTTCTTCCAAACAAAATAAATTGCAACTGATTTGCTTACCCGAACTAAACAAATTTCATCTTTCAAAAAATTTTGAATTGAAAATTCATCACTGCCCTTGTTCCAGATGGCTGACTTCAGAAGGTCGTATCTCCCTCAATACTACTCAGATTCCTTCATATGACCACTCATTTTAAATCTCTTCAAATTCTGCACAAACTGATCCAAGAATCATCTAAATCGGATAAACTTTCATAGAGATATGGCTCCTGAAAGATGAGATATTTTTCTAAAAAAATCTGCAAAATTTATCACTATCCTTGTTCTATATGACTAACTTCAAAAGGTTGTATCTCCCTCAATACTACTTAGATTCCTTCATATGACCACTCATTTTAAAGCTCTTCAAATTCTACACAAATTGATCCAAGAATCATCTAAATCGGATAAAATTTCGTAGAGATATGGCTCCTGAAAGATGAGATATTTTTCCAAAAAAAATCTGCCCTAATTCTACAATTCCACAAAAAAATCCCCACTTTGCCAAAATCGTTGCTCTGATACCACTTGTTGCAAAACTTTATTCTTATTAACATAAATCATTCACCAATATGCAGAAATATCAAATCATTCATCCACAAATAATTATCCACAATAACAATCCACAAATGAGAGAGAGATAGATAATACCCTTAAGGTAGGGAAACACCAATAATAATCCTTAAGGAAGGAATAACTCCACAAGATCTCCCAAGATGAGAGAGCCACTTAAGGAGGGCAAAGTCCCATAAGCCACTTCGTGGGCAAAGATGATTACATAAGATTGATCTCCATGATGATTACAATGACAAATATCTCTTCTTTATATATCCATCTTCTCATTCTACTTTGGGGAGCCTACTACTAATATAATATTATATTATAATATAATATAATATTATAATACAATCAACCTTGGGTTATGTGTGGCCCATGCCAACCCTTATACAATATAATAATATATCCCCAAATATCTATTCCTAGGTACCCTACCAAA
>JAQPPZ010006558.1:0-11539 GCA_028583015.1 Wollemia nobilis | reverse complement strand
ACCTTTAAAAGAGTGTAAAGATAAAAAGATAAATTTAAAGATAGAAAAATATGATATATTAGTTTAAAAAAGGAGTCATCTTAATAGGGCGGGGATAATGTTTTGGTTATCTTAAAAAGTCATTTAGTATCTTGAAAAACTATTTACTTAAGGAGAAAAAAAAACAACATGGATTACTGATTTGCAAATTTTTGTTTTGCTTGTGTTTTGGAAGCATAAAACGATGGATTGGATAATCCAATAAAGTATTAATGAGGTTAGTGATATTAATACTTGAAATATTAATACCAATGTTAATAATTCATATTAACATTTGATATTAATTTAATCTACGAGATGAATTGTTAATTATTGCTAAGTAAGTATTTTGATTAATCATAGGACATTAACTTTAATACAAGTAAAAGTTTTTCTTCCTTCTTTTTATATACACATAAATACATTTAGATTAAAGGAAGAAAAGTGTTGTTCTAGCCTTAGAAAAATATTAATTAGCATTAATCTTAATAATTAAGTGTTATCTTATGTTTGGGGGATTTAATTAAAGTACGTGAGTAATAACACGTTGTTATGTTTGTGGGTATACGTTAGCTAACATGTAAACATTGAAATCCAAGATAATACCAGGACAACAAGGTGATGTCGTTCCTCCACCTTACCAATAATTCGTTGGAAGCAAAATGCATGGAGCTAAAAGTAAAGGTTTCCTTTATGTATCCTTGAGAAAGGCAAAAAATTATGATCTTTGGTTTTTAGAAGAAGCATAAGTATAAGGAAGTAGGAGGAAGTTTTTGGATGATTAGCTATAGAATTCTTACCATAATGTGTCGGCATTGAAGAGGTATTTGCCTCAAGAATCATCTTTCCTTTATTTTGGATATTGTTAACTGCTTGCTATTCTTCTTTATGCACCTTGCTCTCTTATTGGATGCTTGCATTATTATACGGTTTGTTGTTGTATATTTAGTTTAAGTGTAGTTGCCTTAGTGTTATCCCAATTTGTTTTAGAAAGCTTCATGTTGTTGTTAACCTTTTGTATCTTTTAGGGATCAAGCAATTTTTTTATTTAGCTCGCTTCTTCTCCTTCAAATTTGATAGATATCTTGGGGTAGTGTTGGTCGGTTTTGATCTTCCTACTTTTTTCCCTAGTTGTGACATCTTGTTGTTTATAGGCTTTTTGATAGGCTCCTAGTTATGTGGGTTTGCTTCTATTCATACTCGAGTTAGCATTTGGTTTTAGTGCCAATCTAGAGTAGTTCATTGGTTTTAGCCTTGGGTTGTTAGCATAGGTACTACTATATATTTTGGGTAAGGTAACGCTTGGATGCCTGAGATTTTGTGAGAGTCTAGAGTGTGGTTTTGCTTCAGTGTAAGCTAGTATTGGGTTTGATGTTAGCTTACTTATGCTTTGTCTACCCTTATAGCTTGCATGAGTTTTAATCGATGTTGGATTATTTTAGTTAAGAGTGTTCTTGTGCCTTTATTGTAGATAAGATTTGTTTGCTCCTATGTTGTGTTGACGAAAGAATTTTAATTTTATATTGATTGGGATTAATGAATGCTTAGATGTAAAGTTATGTTTAAATTTGAAATAAAGTAATTTTGAGAATAATGGTTATGTTGAAGAGGAAATTTATATGTGGATAAGATATTTGTTTTGAAATGGATGTTGTGGAAAACATTTTTTGTAAATATGATTTTCTGAGGCTTTGGTAGATAAAGAGAATCATTATTGAGGTAAGTATGGGATTCCCTCAAATACCATGTCATGGGTATTTTCTTTTGAGTGACCTTGCATCTTGTATGTTTTAGCTTGGTTCATGGTAGACTTGCATAAGGAATTTATGAGTTGTCCTGATCCTTAAGTTTTTCTTAAAGTTTGTGGGAGATCTTCCTTGATGAAGAGGATCATGAAGATGAGGTGGTGTAGAGACCACTTAGGTGGATGAGCTCTAATGAATTTGGGAATAATATGTGGCTATGTAAATGAACATTTTGTTACGTAGCATTTGGTTATTTTTATTCCTAAATTATAAGGTGTGGATGCCCTCATGTAAATGTATGGAGTACTCAGTTTTGAGCAAATGAAATAATGAGATGGTTATGACCTCTTAAAGATGTTTTTAATTATGGAAATAAAAGACAATAATTATATGTTAGCTTTATGATCTATTTAAGTTGCATTTTTAGCTTAAACTAAATAGATGTTTTATGCTAGCATTATGTTAGAAGCTAGCATTATGTTTACTTTAATATTTTTTATAAATTTAGCAAGATGTTTCTTTTATGCTAGCTTATATTGAAATTTGTCTTTTACTTTAACCCAAGATCTAGCATTGTGTTATAACTATGCATGTTGTTCTAGTATAACACTTTAATTTCTTTAATTAATGAGAGATGTTAAATTATTATTTTAAGGCATGATTTTTGGGAGGGGTTCTTGGATGTGGATCTAGAACTTGTGTTTTAGGACCCTTGAGTCAAATAATTAACCCAATCCTTAGAGGAGTTACTATGATGCAATAATTAGGTAGATGTGAGTCCTAGGAGTTGTAGTGATGCAATAGCTAGGTATCCATGAATATAGAAGGAGTTATAGTGATGCAATAGCCAGTTCTCATGATTGATACACCTTGAATAATGAGGATGAGGTGTTCCATAACTATAAAATTAATGGATTCATTCACAAAATAACAATGGTAGTACCTTGAAAAGTGAGGTTTAGGTGACCATGCAATTTTTTAGGTGAGTGGCAATGGCATTAGTTAGTGCATAGAGGTGTGGTAACTAAGCACCAAGGATTACACTAGAATAACCTTCATAGATGGACTTATGGAAGGGTTAGGGAATATTTGTTCCCCTTTAAGTGTTATGGGTCTTAAAAGATAATCCCTATGCTATGGTCAAATTGTATATCGATGAGGGTATGGGAAAGGTGGAGGGCTCACTTTGGTGTAAAAAAAAACATCTCTCTCTTTGTTAGGGTACCTAGGAATATATATTTTGGAAAATGTTATTGTGTAAAAAAACATCTCTCTCTTTGTTAGGGTACCTAGGAATATATATTTTGGAAAATGTTATTATATTGTATAAGGGTTGGCATGGACCACAAATAACCCAAGTTTTATTGTGTTATAATATTATATTATATTATAATATAATATTATATTAGTAGTCGGTTCCCTAAAGTAGAATTAGAAGATGGATATATAAAGAAGAGATATATGTCATTGTAATCATCATGGAGATCAATAATATGCAACCGTATTTACCCACAAAGTGGCTTATAGGACTTTGCCCTCCTTAAGTGGCTCTCTCATCTTGGGATATCTTGTGGAGTTATTCTTTTCTTAAGGATTATTGTTGGTGTTTCTCTACCTTAAGGTTATTATCTATATCTCTTATTTATGGATTATTATTGTGGATAATTATTGTGGATGAATAATTTGATATTTTTGCATATTGGTGAATGATTTCTATTAATTAAAATAAAGTTTTGTAATAAGATGTATCAAAGCAACGATTTTGGCAAAGTGGGGATATTATATGTGGAATTACAGAATCGGGGCATTTTTTTTGAAAAAACATCTCATCTTTCAGGAGCCATATCTCTGCAATTATTTATATGATTCAGACAATTATTGGATTATTTTATGTAAAATTTGAAGAGCTTTAAAATGAGTGGTCATATGAAGGAATATGACTAGTATTAAGGGATATACGATATTTTGAAGTCAACCATTTGGAACAAGGGCAATGATAAATTTTGCAATTTTTTTTTAGAAAATATCTCATTTTTTAGGAGCCATATCTCTACGAAAGTATATCCGATTTAGATGATTCTTAGATCATTTTGTATGAAATTTGAAGGTCTTTAAAATGAGTGGTCATATGAAGGAATTTGAGTAGTATTGAGGGAGATATAACCTTTTGAATTCAGCTATCTGAGAGTGTGTTGGGATTATGACGTATACAAGGTACAATAAAAGGAGGACTCTACCTTCTAAAAATTAGGATAGCTTTCTACAAATATGAAAAGAAAACTATAGACAGTTGAGTGACCAAAAACCCTAATGACACCTTACAACATATGACTAGGTGAAGGGGAACAAACACAAATACGAAAGGTGGGGAATGTGGATGGAAATGATAATTGTAATGTAGATGGGTGTTAATAATGACTTTTGACAAAGTTGATTTTGAAGGATGGCTAGTGTATAGACCTGGTGCTAGACATGTATGAGCAACTCTAGAATGCAAAATGCAATTATGGGTATGCTTAATGCAAGTGATTGTATAATGCAGTGATATGAAATGCAATGTAATGCAATATTTTTGTGTTGTTATTATTATGATGTTTTTGGATTTTGATTAATATATATATATACACACATTTGACCAATGGGCTTAGTGGATGCCATTGGGGATTATTGTGTATCCAAAGGGTTTATGTGTACCTTTGGGGCTTTTTGGTGACCAAAGGATTTATGGGTACCTTTGGGGATTTTTTAGGTGACCAAAGGGTTTATGGGTACCTTTGGGGCTTTTTGGGTGACCAAAGGGTTTATGAATACATTTGAGGCTTTTTGGGTGACAAAAGGATTTATGGGTACCTTTGGGGCTTTTTGGGTGACCAAAGATTTTATGGGTACCTTTGGAGCTTTTTGGGTGACCAAAGGGATTATGGATACCTTTGGGGTTTTTTTGTGACCAAAGGGTTTATGGATATCTTTGGGGATTTTTGGGTGACCAAAGAATTTATGGGTACCTTTGGGGCTTTTGGGTGACCAAAGGATTTATGGATACCTTTGGGGCTTTTTGGGTGACCAAAGGGTTTATGGATACCTTTGGGGATTTTTAGGTGACCAAAGGGTTTATGGATACCTTTGGGGCATTTTGGGTGACCAAAGGGTTTATGTTTACCTTTGGGGCTTTTTGGTTACTAAAGGATTTATGGGTACCTTTGGGGATTTTTGGGTGACCAAATGGTTTATGGATACATTTGGGGATTTTTGGGTGACAAAAGGGTTTATGGATACCTTTGGGGCTTTTTGGATGACCAAAGGGTTTATGGATAGCTTTGGGGCTTTTTGGGTACCAAAGAGTTTACAGATACCTTTGGGGCTTTGTGGGTGACCAAAGGGTTTATGGATACCTTTGGGGTTTTGTGGTTGACCAAAGGGTTTACGGATACCTTTGGGGATTTTTGGGTGACCAAAGGGTTTATGGATACCTTTGGGGATTTTTGGCTAACAAAAGGGTTTATCGATACCTTTGGAGATTTTTGGGTGACCAAATGGTTTATGGATACCTTTGGGGCTTTTTGGGTGACCAAAGGGTTTATGGCTACCTTTGGGGCTTTTTGGTGACCAAAGGATTTATGGGTACCTTTGGAGATTTTTGGGTGACCAAAGGGTTTATGGATACCTTTGGGGATTTTTGGGTGACCAAAGGGTTTACAGATACCTTTGGGGCTATTTGGGTGACCAAAGGGTTTATGTATACCTTTGATTCTTTTTGGGTGACCAAAGGGTTTACAGATACCTTTGGAGTTGTTTGGGTGACCAAAGAGTTTATGGATACCTTTGGGGCTTTTTGGGTGACCAAAGGATTTATGAATACCTTTGGGGATTTTCGGGTGACCAAAGGGTTTATGGATACCTTCGAGGATTTTTGGTGACCAAAGGGTTTATAGATACCTTTGGGGCTTTTTGTGTGACAAAAGGGTTTAGGGATACCTTTGGGGCTTTTTGGGTGACCAAAGGGTTTACGGATACCTTTGGGGCTTTTGGGGCGACCAAAGGGTTTATGGATACTTTGGGGCTTTTTGCGTGACCAAAAAGTTAATGGATACCTTTGGGGCTTTTTGGGTGACCAAAAGGTTTATGGATACCTTTGGGGATTTTTGGGTGACAAAAGGGTTTATGGATACCTTTGTGGCTTTTTGGGTGGCCAAAGGGTTTATGGATACCTTTGGGGCTTTTTGGGTGACCAAAGGATTTATGGGTACCTTTGGGGCTTTTTGGTGACCAAAGGGTTTATGGGTACCTTTGGGGCTTTTGGGTGACCAAAGGGTTTATATATACCTTTGGGGCTTTTTGGGTGACCAAAGGGTTTATGGATACCTTTGGGGCTTTTTGGGTGACCAAAGGGTTTATGGATACCTTTGGGGATTTTTGGGTGACCAAAGGGTTTATGGATACCTTTGGGGATTTTTGGGTGACCAAAGGGTTTATGGGTACCTTTGGAGCTTTTTGGGTGACCAAAGGGTTTATGGATACCTTTGGGGATTTTTGGGTGACCAAAGGATTTATGGATACCTTTGGGGCTTTTTGGTGACCAAAGGATTTATGAGTACCTTTGGGGTGGAAGGGGGTGAGCCTGCTCCTTAAGTGGTAGGAGCTGTCACCAGATGGGATGTCGTAATGGGAACACATGCAGATATAACTCTTCTTCATTATCCAATGAGACAATATGTTCGTATTTTTCATATTAAATATGGGAGTTAATAGGTGCTAAGTTGTAATCATATTCATCATTAGTTGTCCATTCATAAGGAGGACCTTGATCCTCTACCTCATTGTCAGATGGAAGAGTATGTGAACCTTCACCTTCTTCATAGGATTGGACGAAATCATGAGATATCTCTTGATATATTATATTTGTGGGGAAATAATCCCCCAAAGAGTGGACATGATTAGAATTAGTGTAAGGATCACGTACAAGATCATCTCTATAGTTCAAACCCAAACACTCTAAAATATTTGTGAGGACATCGAGAGGTATAGGCTTGTTGTGTCCTAAACCATATTTATCATATGGTATTTGATATTATGACTGGCAAGGAACACGGGTACCTTGTTTGTACAACCCCAACCTCATATCCATGCCAATGGTAGTGATGGAGATATCACATGCAATAGTTGGGATTGGACATATAATTGATGTCCTTAGAAAAAGGTTCTTCATCCTCTTCTTGTTGAGGATATGGTTATGTTCCATATTCAATACCCCCATATATGCAGTTTGTTTGATTGGGAGGTATGCCTAGAGGTATGATGGTACCTATGGGAAGACGAGGTCATCCCATATTCTGTATCGTCTCAATGGTTGGAACTACTGTAATATTCCTTACTAAGTATTCTCCTAAACTCGTAGTAGCCAGATGGACTGTGACCTATGATGGTGAGGATGGAGGAGACGAAAGCGAGGCTTGAGATGAATTTCTTCATCTCATGAGGTGGTTCCTCATCTACCAGACTAGGAATTTCTTTCGTGGAAATGATAGAGATGATTGGAGGGATCTCGTAAATAACCCACCAAGGTATGAATTTTAAACCATTCACAAGATATATGATATTCATGCAAAGGAATAGCAGCTTTAGGGACAAGGCCTTTACCTCATGATACACTTTCAAAACGAACTTGTGCAAACACTTCCCCAGTGCCATTGAGCTCTCCAACAAACTCAAAATAAATTGATCTGATTGTATGAATGGCAACCATTAAAAAAGGGGAACTAACACTACCTCAGGGTGGCGTTTATGTAGAAGATAATATTTTCCCACCCCTAAACCTACCAAACTAGCACCTATTTTTTGCTCTTATATCGCCTATCCTTCTTTTATATATAGAATGAGTCTAATAATCCAAAATAAATTTTAAAGTAAATAATAATAGTAGTTGAAGTAAGAATGTTATTTAAATTTTATAATTTATTTTGTTTAAGGTGTGAAATAATTTATAAATATTTTGGTATACCATTTTTAATGTATCTAAAGATTCAAAATAATTTTCAAATTAAATAGTAATAATAGTAAAAGTGTTATATAATTTTTTTTTCCAATAAAGGTGTGATAGAGTATTTTTTTAAAAATTGAGTATACTTTTACTGAATGTCTAAACGTCCAAAATAATTTTCAAAGCGTTAAGTAAGTTTAATATAAAGTCTCTATACTTTTAATATTTTGACTCCCTCTTTATTATAAAATATATATTAGAGAACAATTACAAAAGAGATATTTAGATATATGTAATAAATTGATCATTTTATTTGATTATAAATTATTATAAGAATAATTTAAGATGATATATATAATGTTTTAATTTTTTTTTTTTTGTTTATCTAGATTTTTTCATTTATAGAATACTTAGTTATTAGCAGCTTATAAATAGGAAAATATATTTTAAATGGAAAGCAATTTGAAAGCTCAAACAAATAAGTGAGAGTTAAGGAAAGGAATTAGGGTTAAAAACCAAGGTAGCCACACAAGAGTGCATCTTTATAAAGAGCATGTCCAAAAGAATTTCTAAAGAAAAGTTTAAAATATAGTGGTTTGGTAAGTTTCCAAGAGATAAAGGTTCAATGAAAAAATTCTAAATCCATTCATTGAAGATAATTTAGTTAGCAATTTTGTAATTTGTTCTTCTTTTGTATATGTAATAAAATATATTTTTTCCTATTGTGAGAGATCTATAGGGTCATTTCTTATCATTCTTAGTTCTTATTTATGCTCTTATTATATATATTTAATGTGTGCATGAATATTTTGTATTACCTTCGTCCACCAAATTCAATCTATTCATCAAGATACAAGATCATTATGAAAACATCTTATTCATGGTGAGGATAGTCAAGTTGTTGTCCCCTAGAGGTTTTAAAATCATATTGTAGATTATTTGATAGTATAATGCATTTATTTTAGGTCCGAGGTGTAGACCAATTGGTTCATCCAAACCCCATAAGGGGGGCGGAGGTCCAAGGTTCAAATCTCGGGCCTCATCGACTTGAACGCTTGTCCCTTTCCTGGTGCTTTCAACAATATAAAAGGTTTAAAATGATTGTGGCATGGTGGTTATAGGGGCAGACTACGCGAAGATCTGTGTGGCGGCTTCTAAGGCGGACAACGCAGAATACTATGGCGGCCATAAAAGCTGGACAGCCTGCCCGGATTCGTGGCGGCTACCGATTCCACCATGTAAATTCCAAAAAAATAAAATACATTTATTTTCATGGATTATCGAGTTTGTCAATTATCTCAAATTTTAATATTAGTTGAATCTTTCGTAAAATGTTATCAACAAATATGTAATTGCTCTCAAATTTTAATATAGCAAAATACTGTGGCGGCCATAAAAACTGGACAGCCTGCCCGAATTTGTGGAGGCTATCGATTCCACCATGTAAATAAAAAAAAAAAAAAAATTCATTTATTTTCATGGATTATGAGTTTGTCAATTATCTCAAATTTTATTATTAATCTTTCGTAAAATGTTATCAACAAATATGTAATTGCTCTCAAATTTTAATATTAGTTGAATCTTGCATAAAATAAAATGTTATGTAATTGCTCTCATATTTTTATTATAGATCTATTTATATTTTTATTAATCTTAATTGGTTTTTTTTTTTTTTTTTTTTACATTTCAGTTAAAACCCAAGGAGGCAGAGGTATCTCTTTCGCCAAAAATCACTCGACTTACACGTGACCTACCACATTTAAGGAGAAGGCTTAAAACAACAAAAAAAACACACAAACAAACCAAAAAAACTAGCTTAACAATTTAAAGATGACTTTCATGATTTCAATCAGTGTTTCCAAACTCCATGATTTCAATCAGTGTTTCCAAACTCCAAGTTACGTTTGATTCGCTGACTTGTACGGATAGAAGACGGCCGGGGAGAGGTATACAAATAAATTTATTTTAATTTCTTTCATGTTTTTTTTTTTCCGAGTTTTTCGCGAGTTTTTTCCGAGTCGCCGACAACTCGGGAAAATTAGGCTCTCGAGTTTATAGCGAATAGCAAGTTTCAAAACACTGATTTCAACTCACCAGAAATACAACGAAACACTGGCACAGTTTCGCCGAAAATCACTTACAATTTCGCTGAGAAGTCACAGAACTCTAGCCGAGAGATACCTCCACTTTCAAGGCAACTTCGACGAAAATCATCGCAATAGAGGTCGGACTGCTTTGAAGATAGAAATCAATCTGCAAAATTTTTTGTGGTTTATGTGTTTATATTTTTTTGGTGATTGTTTTGCATATTATTTCAGCCGTGAAGATACAAATCAATTTAAATAAATAAAGACAGTCTAAGAAGTTCAATCACACAAATATCTGTACGTTAAATATGCTATTCAGAAAATATTTGTACTCAAAGATGGTAAATATCATATGACAAGTCATGTCATATCATGCCACTCCATTAATGTGGATGATAGGTAACTTTAACAATTTTTGCAACATAAGATAGATCAATAATTAACGTAAAACGGAATTCCAACTGTATGCCCTAACAATTTTTCTACCACTTATGGTTGTCAGGCAACTGTTCACGTCCACGTCCACTAGCGGATTCCACTTCCACACCCCGTCTGAAACTATTTTTTATATTATTTTATACCATGCAGATTCCACTTCCACTTCCGTCTAAATTTTTTATTTTTTATTTTTTCTACCACACGGGTTCCACTAAATTTTTTATTTTTTATTTTTTCTACCACACGGGTTCCACTTCCACTTCCTCTTCCGGTCTACTTATTGAACTATTTTTTTACCATTTATTTCTACCACGCGGATTGATAATGTCGGAGAAAGTCATGAAGGGCTGACGTCCACTTCGACTTCCCGTATTTTTCGTTTTTTATGACACGTGGATTTCTGAACTTAAGCGTAGATACAATACTAGAAGACATTGGAATATTTTGTCGTTAAAGTGCTTCTTTTAAGAAGACATTGGAATATTTGGTAGGAAAAGAGTAATGCGCGTGAGAGTGCTTCTTTCAAGAAGACAATGGAATATTTGGTAGAAAAAGAGTAATGCGCGTGAGAGTGCTTCTTTTAAGAAGACATTGGAATATTTGCTAGGTGAAAGTGCTTTTTCCAAGGTTAGGTGGATTGATAAGTGTAGGTGTAGTTGGGTATTTCTAAGAAGAGATTTAGGTTTAAATTTTGAGAGAAAGCTAACCATTTGTAAAGGTATCTGTCAGAGTGCTTCTTTTAAGAAGATATTGGAATATTTGGTAGGTGCAAGTGCTTTCTCCAAGGTTAGGTGGATTGGTAAGTGTAGGTGTAGTTGGGTACTTATCAAGAAGAGACTTAGGTTCAAACTTTGAGGGGAATCTAACCATTTGTAAAGGTAGTTTTCTTCTCTGAATCCTTTAAGTACGCACCAAACCGATGATGATGGTATGGACCTTAAGCAACTGGTGGTCCCCATCTCTTGTTGGGTCAACAAGAACGAGACAAATAAGTTTGTTGGAAGCAGTCCCTACGGATTGAACCTTGCATAGGTCAAATTGATGATGACGATACAAACCCTGAGCGACCGATGATCCCCATCTCACGTTGGGTCAACAAGAATGAGACAAATAGGTTTGTTGGAAGCAGTCCATGTGGTTTGAACCTTGCGCTGGCCAGTTACTAAAAATAGTGGTTGAAACCAACTCTCTTATATAATTAAAAAAAGTATTTTTTAACAAGAAAATAAGTGAAAAAACTTGGAAAGTAACTATAATATAAAAACATTTATGGT
>JAQPPZ010006557.1:0-12351 GCA_028583015.1 Wollemia nobilis | reverse complement strand
GATAAGTTGGCTAACTTTTCTTGTGTAGTTGTCTGAATGTGAGCTACACATGGGATAGACCAATCGAGGAAGAACAAATTCCTCATAATTTATTCATGGGAAATTTCATAAAAGATGTCTCCTTCTACACATTCATCTGGAGTAGCTATTATTTATAGGTGTACCACTGATAACATGTTGCAAGAAAACCCGTGAGCTCTCTTGTGTTTCTTTAGTTTGTTCTTGTTTTTCTAAATATTCTCCATATGTGATAAGGTGATCATCTTCATCAAAGGGAAAATGTTGTGGTTTTGTGGGGATATAGCCTATGCCACATCTGGCAGGCCATTCCTCTACCTCAAAAGGTTCACGTATTCCATTTTCTAGAGGGCCTAAACCTTTACCTTTGTATCCCATATCACACATAATTTATTTAGATTTTATATACTTATTAGAAAAGAAGCATTGAGAAAAACCATTCTCATCATACGTAAAGCTCATTCACCTAATGTTAATTTTATCAAGAGTACATCCAACAAAAATGAAAGTACAACTTCCAACATGATAGATGTTTCTTTGTTTATGCGGTAAACCAGTTGTACGCGAAGATGGCGGTAATCGAGATAAGACAAGGGAATCTTGTATATTATAATCATCCTATTTTATGGGCTCCAATACAATGGATAGATCTTGTAAAACTTCATCTGTCAAAGGATATGATGTAGAGGGATTATTCTCATTAGAAGGTTTTGGTAATTCAGAAGGAGGTGATGGTTCTAATTTGGTTAAAGAGGTCTTAGAAGATTTAGGTTCCAATGATGACAAAGTAGGGTAAAAGGGAACGTTAATAGGTTTCACTACTGCACATATTTTAAATGGTCTAGGATCACCATGGATAGTGATCAACTGACTCTTAAATTTGAATTTAACACATTGATGCAAAGTAGAGGGAACCGCCCTCATTGCATTGATCCAAGGATGTCCTAAAAGGATTTTGTAAGATGTTGGGCAAAGTACAACAAATATGGACGTGTCTAAAATCCTAGGACCAACTTGTAGTAGAATAGATATTACACCACAAGATTCTTGTGTTTCATCATTAAAAGCTTTAATAATCATTTTAGGTTGTCTTAAATCTTCTTTCCTAAATCCAAATATTTTGAAAAAATCATAAGTGCATATGTTTAGGGACGAGCCATTATCGATTAATACTCTTTTAACACAAGCATCCCTAATTAAGGCGGTTATATAAAGAGTATTATATCTATACATACTTTGGGGATGAATGTTTATATCATGAAAATCGATGTAGTTTGTTTCATGAGAGACTACAACATTGACTACAGTAGTTGGCTCTATATCCTGAGGTACCATCATTTGGCTTAAAGTGTTCATTAGTTCTTCTCTATGATTAGTTGAAGTTCTAAGAAGGTCTAAAAGGGAAATTCTAGTTGTTGTATTAGCTAGTTGTTCGTTGATATCAAATGGAGTCTTTTGTTGAGGTTGAATTATGTTATTTCCCTTATGATGCAGTTTTAGAACAACAGGTATTGATCAACATAATTTGTTTGAGTTTGAGGTTGAGATTTTTGTGTTTGAGCTTGTTGTCAAGTAACATCTCCAATTGTACCAACAATGTTATTTGATCGAACAACTTGTGGTCTTGTAATTGAACTTTATTCAATAGGAAGAATTTGTTGTGACGAGGGACGAGTGGTCCTCATTCTTGTAAATGGTTCTTCTGGAGTTAGTCAATAGGTAATAGGTAGTAGTGGATTTGACTCATCTTCTAAACTGTTAGAAAATGAAAGACTTAAGATTATTCACTTGAAAGTACCTTGCTTAAATAGCAAGTGCTTGCAATCAGATCCATTGGATCATAACTAACTAAGCTAATCTCAGCCACACATATTATCCTAGTAATAACTTAGGATATAATTTTATTATTCCAACACCCCCTTAAGTGGTACTAGGATATATCTAACACCCCCCCTTAAGTGATACTAGGGGGTAGAAAAACAACAAAACCAAACAAGTGGCAAATCCACAATTATGAGTCTCGAAAACAAGGCCTGATAAGGTACTCATTTACAATTTATCCATAAGAAATCTTTGCTGAAAAACCACCTATCAGAATAGAAGATGAAGAATAAGGAAGATGTGGAAAGAGGACAAGGTACTCATGTACAAGATATCCATAAAAAAAACTTGTCGGAGAGATGATGAAAAACCACAATGGAGAAAACCACCTGCTAGAATAAAGATAAGAAGAAGAAGGAAGATGTGCATGGAGGATGAAGGAAGATTCTCAACCCCCCTTAAGGACAACTTCCATCAAGAAGCCTGCAAAGGATCCATAAGAAGTCTCAAAAAAGTAGAGAAGCCTCTTCGCCGAACTGAATGAAACCATACTCCCAAACTGGTGCTTGTGACACAGATCAAGGCTATGAACCATGAAAAAAGATCACTAAAAAAAACCCCTTGAAACCAAAGTGTCTCACAAAAAGAAGAGTGTGAGGATAGTGTGGAAATAACCACCAGAATCTCAAGGGATGTCCAAATCGACTCCAAGAGCATAAGTAGTGGTCTCCACCTATATGAACACAATGAGCTGATAACAAGGTCCAAAACTTGTGGACAAAGAGCAAAAACAAGGTAATGGCACAATATAGTTGTCAAATGTGTCCTTATGGAGATCTCCTCATCCTACTGGAATGCATGGGTAACCAGCCACTGCAACCACTAGGTGATATAGAAGAGATGACTAGATACTAGGATCACTAAAATTTTTGGGAGTGTCGGGTTCAACCGAGAATGCACTCCATGATACAATATATTTGAGGCTAAAAAACATAGGTTAAAGTACCTCAAAATGGAAAATGGACACCATCAGTGTGTTCATCTCAGAAAAACATTTTTGACGACTATAAGTACCCCTATATTATACTTTCAAGGGGGCTTTCATTTTGTAGGATAATAAAAATCTTCTATTTTCTTCCACAAAGGAATATTTCGAAATATTGGAATAAGGCATATGTTTAAAGAATAATGCATGGTGGAACTCCACTAACTCCTCCTCGTACTATGCAAATCTGGCAGCTTAAATAACATCATATTCTCCTCAAATAAAAATTTGATAATCTACCGACGTTGCTTTAAAAAACTTAGATCCACAGGGAATATGGCTTCAGCAGCTTCTCGACGCAAGGACTCGGCTATCGAAGGTAAAGTTTTGTGGAGGCTTATCACTGTTATCTCCGCACCAAATCATGCCATGGCATGATTTCCCATGAATCTGAGGTGCACATTGGAAAGGAGGAGCTACCTTCAGCCAGCATAGGCTCCCCTAAAAAATCACAAAAATAAGAGCTTTGTTCACTTAAAAAAAATTGCAGCGTCGTTGCTTGGTCATCCTATCCATGAAGCAACGGTAGGAATTTTGGAAGCGAGTTCCGTGATTTTCCATATTCCCTTTTCTTATCTCAAACACACACTTCCTTTGATCACATGCATTGCTCCAAAGCACTCAAATAATCGGGTGATATCTCGCTCCAAAGCACTCCCATCACAATGGTCAACGAATCATTTTGGTCATTGATACCATCCATTCTTGCTAAAAAATATATATCCACCAATCCCAAGCACCGCCCAATCTGAACCAAAATTTAGGGCAATGACGTTAAGGTGGTGGAGGCTGGAGCAGCTCTGAAGGAGCAAAACTCAAGAGCAGTATCAGTTCTGAAACCAACCGCTAATCCCATAAACATGTTGGGTGAGATCAAAAGGTAGGTTGCTGATTCAAATCCGATCATCATTTTTAGGAGCATCCAAAATTTGCAGCATAGAGAAACTAGGGGTTTTGCTCCAATGGGTTGAGAAACTTTGTAAACCATGCCCATTATCCAATGTCTTTTCCAAACACTGTAAATGTTAGATTTTTAAATGCCTATGGTAATATGGCTCCCAACAGATATGGTGTTGCTACATTGCAGTGTGATCATTGGATCCCATAAATAGCAGTCTGAGCAACGTGAAATAAATACATCCAGGCAGGAAATATGAAACATCTTTCATGGTGCAGCTTGGAATCGATTACCGTATTCTTATAGTGAGTTTCACAAAAAATTCATCGAAAATTGCCATCCTATAGTAGTACAAACAAGAACACGCAGATGAGCAGTGTCTCGCAGAACCCATCGCTTCTAAACCAATTGTTGCATCGTGTACAGTAAAAGCTGATCGTCCACCAAAAAAATAAATTTCAGACCACAGTACTCGCATCATTGTCGCTCTATTTCACCACGAACAAAAAAAAATATCACTATAGCCCGTTGTGGCCCTTGCAGAGAAGCTTGCCATCATTGCGATCGAAACTTGAATCTCCTGATCCTCCACATTATAAAGCGACAAAGAGAAAAAATATTCTACTATTTCATAGGGCCTTAGAGAATGATATCGGTGTACTCAGATGACACCATTACAGTCAACAATGGAAAACGACAAAGCAATTAAAGTAAGGAGAAGCTTTCATTAGTTCTTTGGTGATGTCAACGAGGAATTTGCAGATGTAAATCAGAACTGTAATGCTAAGACGACCACAAATGTTGTTTTGTGCAAAAAACAACATAATCAACCTCCGTTCTTCAACTACACGCCAAAAACTGAATGTTCAGCTTAGAAATGCCTTCTTTTCGAATCTTTGTAGTGGGAAGGAACAACATCTGCATTAACATATTGTTGTCACCAAACTATATCTAGCCATATCATCACCCTTTTGACATTAGGAATTCAATAGCAAACACCAGAAATATAAACGGTGATATCTACATCAGGCCAGCTATATCCACCCACACGCCAAACTGAAAAACCAAAAATCGATGAAAGCAGATGAACATTACAGCAGACTTTAGAAAATAATTTTGGCTAATTAGTGGGTGCCAAAAACAACCATATTCTGTATGCAATCCAGCTGAATCTAATTACGTCACATGTTGCTTCTTGTACTGGCCGAGCCGTGAAGCAAAAATTTAAATATCTTTGCAATCTGTGAAACAAAATTTTACGGTAAAGAATTCTGGACAAAATTTTACGCACGAGTTGTGCAGATTGTTTCAATGGCTTGTTGTCCATTCTGATTATTCCATTCTATTTTGTGTGCCACGTCCACGTTTCAGATGTTTCGATCACAGATTGAAAAAGTGGGCACATTTTGACATCGAACAAATGATTAGTACACAACAAAAATGTGGCACAAGGACTTTGCGCACCATTATCACTGCCTCTTGACTACAATTTTTACCTCGCTAGCATCGAAAACAAATTTGTTGTCTCCAACACTCTAGATATGTCCTTGATGGATGATATTGTATCTTGTTGAGCTCAAAACCAATCACTTCAAAAAATTTTGCATCTCTAATAGCTAAGGAAAATTTATAACACCGTCCACAAACAGATCACAAACATCCACAGGAGGTAAAAAACATATATGGTTCTCCTTGTTCATTTGGTCGGTGAATGATAGTTTATTGATTCACATACTCTTGCACGCATAGTCAGGCAGAGGCTTGATGCTGCTATGCCAATGTTGGTAAAACAATAATTGAAACTTCAACGGACGGAGCCCATCAGCAGAGAATAAAAAAAATAGTATTTGGCCGCAAAAAATTAGTTGACGGAGAAATCTCGGCTCGAAAATTTTGACCGAACTACTTTGAAACGGGTCCCAGCGGTGAAGCGAGTCTCAAATTTTGGCGAAGACATTGTGCTATGCCAAGATACATTATGGACTCAACTGCTGGGGACACAAATAGCCACAACAACGTCCACGATCTGAAAGGTCAAATTTTACTAGGATCTGCTATGAGGACAAACAAATTTCTTGGCCTCCTGAATACGATCTAGGGTAAAGAAAAATGCCCATGATGCACAGAACAGGTCAAAGATCCCCATAAAAAAAATTTATAGATCAGAAAAGGACATTGTTTGGTGTGTAAACATGCAAACTCTTCGAAATCTCTGGCTTGATTACCTACTCAAAAATTGTTGCAACAGGGCCAAATATGAGAGCTACGTCAAGGTCCACCATTCTGCAAATCCAGATTTGTAGTAGAAAACAAAAAAACTTAAAAGAAACTAAAAAATTAACCCCCCAAACTGCATATTTATTTTTAACCATTTAGTTTCTGATCAATCAAAATATGAAGAGCATACTCCCTCGGTAAAAAAGAAAAAAATGATGGGAGAAAAAAAAAGAGGGGGGATTTCCATGAGGGAAATTCCCCCATGAGGAAAATCTCCTCAGGCTCACAGGGTAGGGAAAGCCCACTCTGATACCATGTTAAAAAATGAAAGACTTAATATTATTCACTTGAAAGTACCTTGCTTAAAATAGCAAGTGCTTACAATCAGATCCATTGGATCATAACTAACTGAGCTAATCTCAACCACACATATTATCCCAGTAACAACTTAGGATATAATTTTATTATTATAACATAAACTATTAGCATGTTGTGAGCTAATATCTATTTTAGATTTTGATTCACTTTTTGTTTCATCCAAGGATGACAATTGTGGTTTTATTCCTTGGAGTTGCTTAATTGTCATGTTAGATTGAGTAGGCACAAAAATATTTTGTGAAAGTTGAGATGGTAAATAATTGTTAATTTTTCCCACATACCGTGTTGTATGAGGGGTATTTTTATAGTCTAGCTGATTTACAGCTCCCTTGCCACGATTTGGCAATGGGTTTTGAAAAATATCCAAGTTTTGATTTACATTTTGTGCTTGTTGTTGTTGTGTATTCGTTGTTGGAGGATTTTTATTAGGTGGAGGACTTTCCACTTCCATTTTTCCATCATCAATTAATTCTTGTACTAAATATTTTAATTTTCTACAAGTGTTTGTTGGATGTCCATCGACTTGGTGGTAGTCACAATGTTGGTCGGGTCTATACCTAGGTTGAGAGGGGTCAGGTTGTCATATTTTTGGCAATTTTATTAGACCTCTTTCTACTAGTTGTAGTAAGACCGTTGTCAAAGGTTGATTCAATCTTATATAATTCCGTAGTGGAGGATTTTGGGATGCTTTCAACACAAAAAATGTTGTGGTATCTGTGGTATTGACATTCTGAGGGGGTCTACTATCTGTGACCCCGTATCCTACCACATGTTTATTTTTGTATTGATTTTAGATGAATTATCTTCATCTTTTTTAAATTATACCCTCCTGATTAGGGCTTCCTCTAATCTATAGCTTGGTCAAAAGATGTCACAGTAGTTGTGGCTAACTCGTAATACAATTGTTCTTGCAAATTTTCAATAAAAATATCTAGCATTTATCTTGGAGGTAAAACAAAATGTAATTTTCCTAAAAGTTTCCTCCATTGAGATAGGAATTCTCTAAATCCTTCTTATTTTCCTTGCTTAAGGTTGCACAAATCTTGTGTGAGGTTTTGTTATATTGCTAACCTCGAAGGGTTGTGATTCGAAAATATTTTGAATTTGTTGATTGAAAACAATGTAGTTGATGATAAGTAATGTGTGTGTCTTTAAGATTATTTTTTTTAATCTTAAAAGAAAGGTATTGTGCAATGATAATAATCAAGCATGATAAATTTGGATAAAGGACTTGCACTAGGCATAATATTCCTAAAGAGATTTTATTAGGGTTGTCTCATGCCATCATCGTGAAGTCAATATGTAGTGGATATGAAATAGTGATTATGTATGATCAAAATGTAAGTTTTGTAAATGATAAGCAAAATAAAAATTGACATATTTATGTAAAGTGAGTATGAAAAATGTAAGATTGAATTTTTTTAGGACCAATTTCATATGCTAATAGTCATACAAATTCATGATGAAATAATGACATTTGTTGTTCAAACTTCAAGGAAAATTTTGGTTATTTCTAGGATGAAGTCAAATTTATCAAGAACCAGTGTGTGATATGTGTATTTATTTTCCATCTTGACCTTAATTATGATACAAAATCTCTAAGGATCAAATGTGTGTGCTTATATAGTTCATTTACCAATTTTGAGTAAGGTAATGATGCAAACCAACTTTAAGAACCAAGGTGTGTACAAAATGAGGAGTTCATTTACCATGATCATATGCATTTAGTTAGACTTAACTACTATGTAATACAAGCCACCAAAAGATAGCTAATCCACAAGCTAACATTGGTTTGTACAAAAGAAGGTCACTAATGTGATAGACATGTCGCCACACGTAAGGATACCGCCATTGCCAAGAAGGCTTGATGCCACCTAACCTATAATGAGGATCACCTCATGGTGTTCAAATAACTAAGGAATTCCAAGGATTCAAGCTCATTACCCCCTTATTTTCTTTTGATTGCTTTGAGTAGGGATTCTTGTTCATTTTTTTGTTTTTGAACAAGGGGATTTTATTACTTTGTAATAAAATCAATTTTCTCTTTTTTTTTTCAAGGGATAATTCCTCGGCTTAGACAAACATCAAGGGATTTTATTCAGGTAGGGGGGAGTTTGTCCTTTTGCCAATTCTTAGAATTCTAGACCATGTGCATAATAGGATAACAAGGAAAACCTTTTGCTTAAGGAACTAATATTACTATGTAGCATCATCTTCCTTTGTGCAAAATCATTTTTTAAAATGTGTATGTGATTCTTGGTTCGAAGAGTGGCCAAATCAGTTCCCAAAACTTCAAAATTTATTTAGTGAAGCAATAGTGTTTTTGGTTCAAGAGAGATTTATAATCAATATTGAGAATCAAGATTTTATTAAAATGTGTATTTTGGTGAGTGGTTCAAGATGATTTTTGAATTCTCCTGAAGTAAACCAAAATTGATTATGAATTTTGATAACATCAGTCTAATTTATAAGTGGAATAATAATTGGATGTGACCATATAGCATATGTAATTGAGTCACAATTTTATTTTGATAAATTGATGGATAAATGCAACTAAATGATATATGATTTAAATATGATGATTTAAAGTAGATGTAAGAAAATATATGTACAAGGTATTTACAACTATGTACAGTGGTGAGATTTCTTGATTTTATGCATAGTATTGTTTTAGATGCATTATATTCATGGGTTTCTTAAGATATTTTCCATCTAAAGTTGTCAATCAATATGCACCAGATCTAAATTTAGCAATGATAATAAACGGTCCTAACCAATTTGGTTGGAATTTTTCTTTTAAATCAGTTCGAGCATTTGTATTTTTTGGTTTTATTTAAGAACTAGATCACCAATATCAAAAGATCAAGTATGCACTTTCTTATAATATGATCTTTTGAGTTTATCTTGATATGGTCGAAGGTGCTCTAAAGCATTTATACACTTTTCGTCTAGTAATTCCAATTGGCTTAATCATCCAACACAATATTCATCTCCTACTTTAGCATTTTGAAGTAAAAGACCTAAAGAAGGGACTTCAAGCTCAAAAGGAAATACAACTTCAATGTCATATACTAAGACAAAAGGCGAAGCACCACTAGGGGTTCGAACACTAGTTCGATAAGCCCATAATGCTGGATATAATTGGGTATGCCAATCCCATCCTAATTTATTAACCAAACTTTTTAAGATTTTAATTAAAGTTTTATTTGATGCTTCAACTTGACCATTTCCTTGTGGATGATATGGAGTAGACCATCTGTGTTGAATTTTATTTTTTGCACAAATCTTTTTGATGTCTTTGTTTTTGAAACAAGTTTCATTATCTAAAATAAGTGTAGATGGAATCCCAAATCTACACATAATTTGATTAAAAATGAATTTTGAGACCTGGGTTCCCGTGCAAGAAGCAAATGACATAGCTTCTATCCATTTTGTAAAATACTCCATTGTTTTAATAATAAATTTATGGCCATCAGAGGAAATTAGATTGATTTTCCCAATGATGTCTAGGCCCCATTTTGAGAAAGGCCACAAGGAAGAACTAGCTTGAAGCTCTTGGGCAAAAGCATGAACAAGGTTTGCATGCTTTTGACATTTATCATATTTACGTACATATTCATGGGCATATTTTTCCATGGAGGGCCAAAAGTATCCCATTTGTAGGAGCTTTTTGGCTATAGCATCCCCACTAAAATTACCCCCACAAGATCCATCATGGACCTCGTTTAGAGCTCTTTTGGACTCGTTGAGGTTGAGGCATCGTAAGAGGATGCCTCAAAAGGATATTTTATACAAAGTAACTCCAATAATTACGAAGCAGACAACTCACTTGTGCAATGATCATCACTGGTTTCTATCGAAGCCATATGGGAATTATCCATCTTGGAGAAATTTTAGAATATCTCCATACCATGGTTCTAAAAATGATTCTTCAATTGTGAATATATATAAAGGTTCTAGACATAACTCTAGTTATGCAGGTTCCTGTAGTTGGTGAATGATAATAGTAGCATGATCATCATCCAGATCCAAAGGGATAAGGGAAGTAGCTGCTTCTATAGCATCAGAAGAATGATTACTAGTGCATGGGATAGCTTCTATAGTAACCTTCTCAAATAAAGAAATAAGTTTTAAAATATATTCTTTATAAGGACGAAGTTTCTCATCCCAGGTTTGATAAATATCAGTAACTTGATTCACTGCAAGTTGTGAGTCTCCAAAAATTTATAACACTTTAATATTAAGGATTAAAGTTGCACGTAATCCAAGGATTAAAGCTTCATATTCTGTTGTATTTGTTTGTGCAAGTAAATTGGAGTTTAAAAGATAATGGGATAAGTTGCTTTTGTGGGGATACCAATATGATACATGCACCTACGCCACTCATACAATGGGCTCTATCAAAAAATAGAGACCATGATTCTAGGGAATCATTATCTAGATTAAGACATTCATCAAGGAATTCTATCATTAAAGGGTGAGTAGACTCTAGAGGGGCAGCAACGAGTTTGGATTTTTGTCCAATAAAGGTTAGGTCAAACTCACTCAAAACGAGAACCCATTTGGTTGCTCGTCTTGATAAATAAGGCCTACTCATTAGATCGCAATGGATCAAATTTTGCGATAACATAAGTCTTTTGGCTAAGCATGTAGTGACATAGTTTTTGTGTAGATAATACAATAGCTAAACAGAGCTTTTCTAAGGGGGTGTAACGAGTTTCATAGCTTATTAAAGTTTTACTTATGTAGTAATTGGCTCGTTATTTCTTATCCTCATCATGTTGTGCTATAATTGCTCCTAACGCAAGTTCTGAGGCATAAATATATAAGATGAAAGGGTGCTCTGGACTAGGCGAAACAAGCACTGGTTGGGTAAGAAAATATGTCTTAAGGGTTTCAAAATCTTTTTGACATTCCTTATCCCATAAGAAAGGAGTATCTTTCTTAAGCAACCTAAGAAAGGATTTACATTTATCCACCAGTTTGTCAATTAAACAACATATAGACTAGAGCTTACCCTGGAGACTCCTGAGTTCTGTTAAGTTTTTGGGTGGTGGCATATCAATGATAGCCTTAATTTTGATAAGGTCTATTTCTATGCCATGCATAGAAACTATAAACCCTAGTAACTTATCAGATTTTACTCCAAGCACGCATTTTTATGGATTCAATCATACTTTATATTCATGGAGTCTATCAAAGACTCATCCTAAATCAAGGATATGATATTCTTGTTTTATATATCGAGCTATGATGTCATCCACATAATCATGTAGGATGTCATACATCATATCATGAAATACATATGTCATGGCACGTTGGTAAGTTTACCTTGCATTCTTTAGACCGAAGGGCATTACTTTCTAGCAAAAATTTCCCCAAGGTGTAATGAATGTAGTTTGATTGTATTATGAAAATCTATCCATAAGTGATAACATTCCACATCCTACCGTGAAATCAATAATATGATCCATATTAAGAAGGGGAAAGTCATCTTTAGAACATGTGACATTGATGTCCCTAAAATCAGTACGAACTCTGATTTTAGTAGCCTTTTTTTTGGTTATTGGAACAATATTGGATATCCAGTTAGAATAATCTATAGCTTGAATGAAGTTTACATTCAAGATTTTTTGTAATTCATTTTTAACCAATAAGGCTACTTTAGGATGCATTTTTCTAAGTTTTTATTTGACAGGTTTAGCATCAGGACGAACCACTAAGTGGTGCATAACCACAGAAGGGTCTAGGCCAGGCATATCTAAATATGTCCAAGTGAATATATCAGGATATTCTATGAGAAGTTCTGTATATTTAATTTGTTCTTCTTTATTTAAATTAGTCCCAATTTTAACCATACGGGGATTATTTTCTATTCCAATATTAATTTTTAGAATGACCTCTATTTTGATACTTAAATCTCTTTCAAAGTTAGGGGAGTGGGCAAAACACCCATTTCTTGAAGTTCTTATAA
>JAQPPZ010006556.1:0-11727 GCA_028583015.1 Wollemia nobilis | reverse complement strand
GTCTTCTTCTTTTTGATGGTGAGTTTCATCATCAAGAGCAACTAATATATCCTCCTAAATGATGTACCATAGGTTCATACTTCATAGTAGGCCAATAATTTGAGTTGATCAAATACTCTAGTTTCACCCATTGAGGTAAGTATCTTGGGCTTTGTGTTCCATATTACACAATTCAACCCCTAGCACCATAGTAGGTCCATGAAATATCACTAGTGTGCAGAGCTTGAAAAATTATATGAATTAAAAAATTACCCTCAAAATGATTTTGTATGCAAAATTTATGACCTCCAAAAAATTCCCTAATGGCCCCAAAAAATAAAAATTAGAAGCTCAAAACTTGGAAAAATCTAATTTGCTAATACAATCCAATCATTTTCATGAGTTGAGCCCCTTTTGTTCATGTAGTTGTTGACACTTGCATCACTATGATTTTATCTTTTCACAATATGCCCACTAAAGGGGCTCTACATCAACCAAAACTGGGAGAAATCTCAACATGAATAAATATTTCAACTTGGTCACAAGCGACTTTGCACATTACCCATATGATAGGGCTGCATCCCTAATACCACTATTCCCTCACAAAATAGGGTAATGGTCAATCCACCCTAGATAATAATGCTCCAGGGAGGTTGGCGTACAACCCAACTCATCTATGTGATAAATGATTAAAGGTGATCCAAAGTGGTGATTATACGCTTTAGAGCACTAGCAGCCACCGTGTTGTGTGATACTTCGACATACATACTAGTAGGCAAGATACCCCATTTGAAACAACTACAACTGACCTGCCATGCCTCAAAACTTAAGATAAAGTTGCACGTGTCGCACTGCAAGTAGCCATACATCTACAATAGGTGCATAATGCAATGAATCAATTCAATTAAGCTCAATGGCTACAAATAGTTTAATGTGTTCTAGCACCAACCAATGCTAATCCCCCACATTTGAGTCAGGAATGGTAGTCTTAACGATACCACCCAAAACTTGTAAATCCTATTCTCTTACAAGCATAACCTTGTAGAAGATTTACGACTCAATAAATAAATCTCCTATACTTCAACACTTCATAGTCATAATCTGTTAGAATCCTACTATAAAATAAATTCAAATAAACACACTCTCACACAATTGTTTGGAAATAAACTCATAGAACATCATATTAATATTTAGAACAAAATACACATTATAACATAAATTAGCATAAAGGAACAATCTCACAATAAGATAGAATCATAGGCCTCTTCGAGGGGGCAACCTCCTTCAACACTTCATTAACTTGCAAAAATATGAATACATTGGTGCCTTATCGAGTATTTAAATAGTTCCCTTCCATGGTTGGCTTACATGAAAAATGCCACCTGGATTACATGCATAATGCCACCCGAATTACATGCATAGTGCCACTCGAATTACATGCACAATGCCACTCGAATTACATGCACAAGGCCACCTTACATAACCTATCTACCATGTGTTACATAAAAATGGTGCCATTTTTCATAGGCACTACATAAGCTAAAACTTATAACATTACAAAATATTAATCATGGGCACTACCCACGTTCTTTGGGAATTATTACATCATGGAAGTTATTACATTAAAGGTTAGGATGGGATCGTAACATGTCCTTCCCCTTGAATAAGCTTTGTCCTCAAAGCTGAAATGAGGAAATTGTTGTTGGAGTTGGTGGAGAGACTCCCATGTAGCATCTTTAGGTTGAAGCCCATGTCACTGAACCAGGATCTCTGTAATCGTATAGTTGTGAAGAGTATGGTCCGATGATCCAACAACTACTTAGGTTCAAGTAATATGGAGCCTTCTTCATCCACTTCAGGAAGTGTGGATTGAACCTATACTTGTGTGCCCACAACTTTTTTGAGAGTGAAAACATGAAAAATATGATGAAGCTTGGATATAGGTGGAAGCGCCAATTTGTAAGTTGTGGGGCCAATCCTTTGTAGAACCTGGTAAGGACCATAGTATTTTGTAGCAAGCTTCTGGAACCTACAAAGTTGTAGGGATGATTTTTTGTACGATTGCAAGCAAAGGAATACCATATCACCTACATCAAAACTACGCTCAGAACGATGCTAATCAGCTTGTTGGAGCATCCGATTCTAGGCCATGTTCAAATTCTGCTTAAGTTGGCGAAGGACCTCGGTTTGTTGACTCAGAGTGTTGTCGACGACCTGGACCTTGGAGCTTCTAGGAATGTAAGAGGAATGCATAGGTGGAAGGTGCCTGTAGACTGCTTTAAATGGTGTGATTTTGGTTGCGGTATGATAGGAAGTGTTGTACCACCATTCGGCCAAGGATAGCCATTTTACCCATTAAGTGGGATGATTTGAGACAAAGCAGCGAAGGTAGGTTTCCAAGAATTTATTAACAACTTCTATTTGACCATCCGTTTGTGGATGGTAGGCTGAACTCATTTTGAGCTGAGTCCCCTACAACTTAAACAACTCTTGCCAAAAATGACTAGTGAAGGTGGGATCATGATCAGATACAATGGAGGTGGGCATGCCATGAAGGTGAAATATGGAGTCAAGAAAAATTTGTGCAACAATGGATGTTGTATAAGGATGGGCAAGGGCACAAAAGTGAGCATACTTTGAAAGGTTGTCCAATACCATGAAAATAACTGACTGAAAGCACGAGGATACGGAAACAAGAAAGGAAAGACTCCAAGCATGATGCAAAAAATGAAACTAAACTTAACACTGAATCCTACGAATTAAAAATGCATGAAATGGAGAAAGCATGAATTGAAACCCAAATGAAATAACAACCCTTCTCTTTTATTGATGTATTTCACAACTCGGTTACAACTCGCATCCTCCCTTTTTAGGGCAGGAGCGTTAAATTCATCTCTTGGTTACATCCATGGATAGCCTTCCTTCTTTCGCGTGCCCACATGTAATATGGGCGAACCAAAATGTCGCCACCACTTGTGTCTGTGAATTTTGATTCCTTGCTACTCCTCCAATGTTCTAATCCTGCATTCAAAGAAACAAAAGGTAATCAATAGCACCTGCGGATAAAACAAAACATGCAATCCCCAAGCCTACGATAAATGAATGAGAAAAATGAATTAAACTATGACTAAAATGAATCCAAATGATCTAAAAATTTTATAGGGGCATAAGAACATCACCAGGAGGGCACTCCAAAAATAACAGTCAAGAAATTCCTCGCCGATTTGAATTCGCTCTGGGGCGGGACGAATTCACTTGCAACAAAATGCCGAAAAGGTACTGTCCCAAATGTCTAGCCTAGAGAGCTCCAAAAGACCTACAAACTTGGGGTTAGCTAATTGGGGGCATTTTGGGAAGATCCATATGGTCGTATTTTCCCAATTTAACCTTTGTCAATGGGAATCTTATGATGCTACCTACAAGTTAGTAAAAGCGAACGAATATAGAAACACGATCCAAATTGTTCAAAACGAGACGAAATTTAAATAACAACCTATCTAAGCATCATAGAATTGAATACAAAAAATGAAAATGATAGAAAGAAAAATCTGCCATAGATTCCCAATCGTTCCTAAAAGGGACGATTAGGCCTACAGCAGTGTGGGGGCACCCGGGCGGGCCGCCCACCGTTTGGGGTCTGATTTCGGCACCAATCCACTTGGGATGGGTCCAAAATTTCTTACAAGGTGTTGTCGACAAATTGGGTGGTATTCTATGGCCAAATGTCAGGTTTTGGGCTCAATATTCGACCTTCCAATAGTCACCCAATGACCTCCTCTTAAAAAAATATCAAGGATGTAGATGGCGCAAATCGCACAAGGGTGTATGGGGAAATAAAACAGTAGCACTTCGTTGCTCCAAATTGCTCTTAATATGTCTCTTTTGGGATGAGGAAACTCATCAATTATAGACCTGGAGGTCTCTTGGGATGAGCATGAAGAGGTGCCACATGGCATCCATGCCCTTCCAGGGGAGGGAAGATTCCTCCCTGATTAGGGGCTTCATGACTGCCCCTGTAATAGCCTCTAACACTCAAAAACGCTCACCCATGCTCCCATGAACTGAAGGAGGCGTTAGGTGGTAGATCCGAGCTGCCATTTGTCAATATTTGACTTTTTGCCCATAAAACCTGCAATTCGCCCCACCCCAGAGTGAATTGTGAATTCATCCAAGGGTGTAGCGAATCCCAATTAGAATTCATCCCTGGGTGGAACGAATATTGAGCAAGGTGCTTGAAGGTGCCAAAATGATTTTTGACCTTCCAAAACTGTTGTGAGAGTGTTTAGGACCACTGTTTAACCTCTGGGGGCTGCCCTTGGGGCTGTGTGTGCCAATGTGATCAGTTTTTGCAGTCACATAATCGGATTGGTGTTGTTTTGGTGTCTACAAATGCCCCTTTTTGGGAAGCACTGTGCAAGGCGAAGCGCTAAGCAGAAATAGATAGCCAAAGCACTAATGATTAGGGTTTCTTAGTAACCTAACCAACTCTTGATGCCCCAAGCATGAAAATGGCATGCATTCTTGAATCCTTACTTCCAACAAGCGAAGGAACTCAATTCAAGTGTTAACCTTTTTTAGTGAGGTGTTACTTGAGCTTGGACATTGATCAGTCATGAATAGGCAAAGGGCGCAACATTTTGTCTATGGGAACCTTGAGTTCATGATTCACGAATGCCAAGTGATTGATCAGCTTGTGATTATTGCTTGTTTACTACCCCAAGCAGAAGCGTGATTTGTCTTTGTCAATGATTCTTTGAATGCATGTTGTTTCCATGATTGGGTGTGTATTTGTTGATTGGTGACTAAGTGTGACTACCCCCTCAAGCGACGAATCAATGAGGGAATGACCTACATGAGAAAAGCGACGAGTCACTTGACCCAAGATGACTTAGGTAAGGGTGCCTTTAGAGATTTATCTTTGAATGTGTGTGCAGTTTTCTAACATTTAGACCTGTTTTTGGTGGGTGTTAACCCTTTTGGCGACGTCGTTTGGAGCTGAAATTGTCAAAAATCTGTCTTCCCGTGGAGCGGTCCAGCCATGGTGGCCTTCTTAGGGAGTAGGATGGTGACGATTTATAACCCCAATGTCTGTTTTGGATGCCAAGAATGTCAGGCATAAAGGCGCCTTCATTCGGCAATGTTATTACTTATTTTTGGGTGGGTTTTTGACCCTTTTGGCGATGCCATTTGGGGATGAAATTCTCAAAAATCCATATTCCCATGGAGCGGTCTAGCTATGGTAGCCTTCTTAGGGAATAGGATAGTGAGGATTTGTGACCCCAAAATCTGTTTTGCATGCCCGAGATGTCAAGTGCCAAAGCACTCTCATTGGGCAAGTTTATTAGCTGTTTTGGTGCATTTTTGTTCAATTTTTGTTGTTTTTTGAAATTTCTGTCCTGAATTCATTCTGGGATGGGACGAATTCCAGCTTAGTATTCTTCCCAGGGTGGTACGAGTTTTAACTAGATCGCTTGTCCTATGTGGGATGAAAATAAGGTAAAAAGGCTTATTTAAAGGCCAAAACTAGGGTTTGGGCTCATTTGCATCTGAATTTTCTTACAATTTGGAGCTCTAGGGAGGAGGAGGTTAATTTTGTGAAGCGAAGCACTGTCGAATTTCTCCTGACATCATGAGTGCACAAATTGAATCGAGCGATGGAGCCGAAGAGAGACCAGTAAGTGCTCTTTAGTGTTATTGCTTTTGTTATGTGTTTTCAAAATTGCAAGTGATTTGTTTATTTTTCTTTTGTGATGATGTTTTCTCAAAATTAAAATGGAAACCCTAAAAACTGAACTGAACACAAACCAAGACTTTAGCTAAAAATTGAACAGAGGACGAAGCTAAAACCTAGGTGAAAAATCTTTATTTTTGATTTTAACTAAAACCGTAGGATAAATGGAACGAAAAACCCTAGTTTTTTAGGCTGAGCTTGTCAGTTTTAAAACATAGGTGAAAACCCTAGGTTAAAAACTGTTATTTTAATTTTGTGCTGTTTGTATAGACTTTTTAAACTAAAAATACAAAAATCCTAAGACTGACAACTGTATAAACCTTAGGACTAACAAATTTATTTTTTTAAGTTTTTCGTTTTGTTTTTTAAATTTATCAGTTAGGATTAAAACCCTAGAACTGACAAATTAATTTGTTGTAAAAAAAAATTTTGTTTTGTTTTTAAATTTATCAGTTAGGATTAAAAACCCTAGAACTGACAAATTAATTTTTGTAAAATTTGTTTTGTTTTGTTTTTAAATTTATCAGTTAGGATTAGAAACCCTAGAACTTACCCAAAAAAAATTTGTTTTGTTTTTTTTTGCTATACAGTTTTTTTTTTCATGATTTTAATGTTTTTGTGTTGTTTTCTTTTGCAGGTTGTTAAGAGCCGGTACCGTGTATCCACTGCTATTACTGAAGTGCGGGGGGCACTAACTGTGGCTGACTGGGATTGGATTGATGCCCTTGGGCTCAAGCAGGTGGCTCGACTGGAGCCTATGGTCGGGGATCGGGCCTATCTGATGGCATGATCAACCTATGGTATCCCCGGACCAACACCTTCCATATCCCAACAAGGGAGATGACAGTGACCTTTGAGGATGTTTATCAGCTTCTACGGATTCCAATAGATGGACTACCAATCAGAACATCATCGCATGACTAGTGGACAACTGTACTGATACGATGCTTCGAGCACGGGGATGAGCTGGGTGTTGAGAGCCCAGTGGAGATGGTAGAGGCTGACTGCCAGATGGGCGGGATTCTATTTCGATGGTGGATGGAGAGGGGGGTGTTGGGAGTGAGGCACACATTCCTTATGGGCCTTGTTTCCAACATGCTGCTACCTGACTCGTCAGGTGCAAGGTTCCCGTGGAACCTACTGTATGTGGTTTGGCAACTGGTAGAGTGCCCGACTAAGGCATCGCTGATCATGAGGTGGGGGTAGACATTGTTGGTATAACTTTATGGTGAGCTGTATGAGGTCCACTGCCAGAGGTGGAAGGGTATTAGCTACAGCTATCTATTGCAGAGCTGGGCTTAGCAACACATAGCGGTGGAGAGGCCAATCGGGTTACCGTGGATGACTCGGGTAGAGATGGAGGATAAGGAGATAGGTTATGCGGTGTTGTGGCGGCAGTATAAGGAGCAGGGATAGAGTCAGTGGTGGGTAGGTGTCGTAGGGCACTATGTCGATGCCTTCATTGGGCTTACTCCAAGGGAGGTGTTTTGGTGCCCTTATCGAGATTGTCTAGCCTGGCCAGAGGTTGGAGAGTGGCTCCAATGGGTATGCAGGGAGCAATGGCTGATCAGGTGACATGGGACCGAGCATGAGTTCTTCCCTTATAGCTGGGTGACACAATAGTTTGGGGTGCGCCAAGGGTTGCTTGGTGAGCCTGTGGTCTATCAGTGCTAGGGGGACAAGAGAAATCTAGATCGACCCATCATCGTGCCACTAGGCAAGGACTCAGATGCGATGATCGATGTCCTGGACATGGATGACATTGGGACTACTACAAAGTATGACCAGTGGTGGGTACTATGACGATGGCAGGGAGAGGGGCCATTGGGAGGCATGGAGGCAGAAGCAACGGGTGGGGAGGGTGTCGAGGCACCAGGAGAGGCTTGGGGAGCTCCTCGGGAGGATGCAGATATGGTGGAGGTGGAGGATGAGGATGTGGATTTTGGGGTTCCAGATCATTCAAAGATGTAGGACATCACAGAGCAGTGGGAGCCAGAGCAGGCTGCTATTCCAGAGAGTCCCATGCCTTAGGTGGATGCGGAGGACATGGAGTCTGGGTTACGCACTGAGAATGCATGGTTGGCAGAGCTACTGCGGAGGCAGGATGAGGAGTTGGGGGAAGCATTGCAGGAGAGGGATTTCCTATGGGCTCAGCTGGTAGAGTGGTAGAGCGCTTTCATTGCACACTGCTAGGGGGATGGGGACACCAACGCTACATAGGAGAGAGATCTCCTACGGATGCAACTGACGCAGTGCGATGATGTAGTATCTTACTACCGTCGGTGGGAGATAGAGTGGTTACGACGGGAGGTAGGTTGGTCTCGACGGGAGGTAGATTGGTCTCGACATCGGCTGGATATGGAGGGAGAGATTATCCGGCTTGGTGGGCGGTTACCTGAGCCCTCGGGAGGTGGCTCTTCATGCCGGACGAGGGACAGTGGTACTGAGCAGTCAACATCATCTCGTCGCAGGTGATTGGATGAGGGAGGCGGTAGCAGGTGTGATGCGGGGGCTAGCAGTAGCCGCCCTAAGGGGTCCCATAGGACCCACACCATGGGGGGTAGTTCCCGTCGCACCGATCCTGCATGATCATGGTGGTCGATGCCTTAGGCTGGGTGGTTTTGGGATTTTGGATTTTTTTGCAGGGTCAGAGGACCAACTCTTTGTAGCCTACGGGCATTTTTTATGATATATATATACAAACTTGATTTTGTTTATGCGCATGTCATGATTAGATGTTATGCATGATGATTGATGAATATGGATGTATGCATGTGAATTTATAGTGATGAATGCATATGTTGTTGATGAATGTAGATGTTTCTAATTTATATATGCAGATGGAATGGATGGATTAAATTTGTGATGTTTGGTAGTCGCACCATAGACTGTGCAGAAATTTATGGCTTTTTGTCCTAGGCGATTGTTGCGGTGAATAGCTTTATAGGCATACATGGTTTTTTTTTTTTTTTTTGGTGAGACTAAAATATAGCAAGTTGGTTTCAAATGTAGTTAAGGTTTTCTGAGACTCAGATGTTTTAACTAACTAGCCATGACTGTACTTTATCTCACAAGACTTTTGAAAAAGGTATGAATCGAACTTGTTTTGGACCAAGTTATTTCACATCCCTGTGTGTGCAATTGGGTTCATTTATGTGGTGTTGGTCAGGATACCGCTAGTGCCAGATAGGCTATCAACAAAACATGTACTAAGGATCACCTGATTAGCTCCACTAACTCCTTTGTTGTATTTAGTCAGATTAATCTGTGGTGCTATCATAGGATACCATAAGCTAGCTCATCCACATGCAAACATTGATCTGCACACAAGTTAATGTGGCAGATATATCATCATGCGAGAGGTTTACCACCAGTGACCGATAGGCTATCAACCAAACCGGTACTGAGGTTTGCCTCATGACTTGTTGGAATGCTGAGAGTTCTAGGGATTCAAGTTCAACTCCCTTCTTTTCTTCAATTGTATTGGGATACTTGCTCTTTTGTAGTGATAAAAATCATTGTTTATTTTTGTATTAATTTTTCTTTTGAGCAAGGGATTAGGATGTGGAGTGACGAGAATCACTATTGTTTGTGCCTTTTGATGTGTGCACTTTGGGATATCAAATTTTGGAGTTTTGACTTTTGCAAATTGTTCTGATGTTTTGCAATTTTTGTTGTTTTTTTTTTTGAGAACTTTTGGGATTCTTGGGGAATTGGGTAGGGAGGATGCTTGTCCTTTTGCCAAATCTCAGCATTCTTGGGGTCATTCACATAGGGGGATGAGCAAGATAACCATTTCACTTATGGTGACCTGGATTGCTTTGCAGGTGTCATCTTTCGTTCACACAACTTGGGAATGTTTTATGTGTTTGAATTTGTGCTGGGATGCTACGTAACAAGGTGTGATCCAAGTAGAATTCTACCTGCGTAAAATTTGTCTGACTTGGTACAGTATGTGGCTAGACAGCTAATGACGACTGAATGACAAAAACTCTCGATACATTAGGAACAACTGACTATGATGTGGGAGAATAATGTGAGTGGCGGTTATAGGCGATGAGCTATTTGATAAAGCAAAAAAATGTGGAAGATGATGGTTGTTGCCAAGTAATGACAGTCTATGGTGCTTTGACCTTTATGACCACAAATATGCACTGTATGGATGTGATGCTTAATGCAGCTATATGTTTTTGTATTTTTTATGGATTGATTTGTGTGGATATGCAGATGAGATGCAAAAAACTCTTTACTGTTATGATGATTTTTGCATATGCATGGAAATGAGATGCAAATTTTTGTTATTTTTGATGATTATATTGTTTTTGAATTTTTCTTGTTTTTGACCAAGTGATTATGGGAATCCTTGGAGCCTTTTGGGTTGACCAAGCGATTATGGGAATCCTTGGAGCCTTTTGGGTTGACCAAGTGATTATGGGAATCCTTGGAGCCTTTTGGGTTGACCAAGCGATTATGGGAATCCTTGGGGATTTTTAGGTTGACCAAGCGATTATGGGAATCCTTGGAGCTTTTTAGGTTGACCAAGCAATTATGGGAATCCTTGGGGCTTTTTGGGATGACCAAGCGATTATGGGAATCCTTGGGGCGTTTTGGGTTGACCAAGCGATTATGGGAATCCTTGGAACCTTTTGGGTTGACCAGGCGGTTAGGGAAATCCTTGGAGCTTTTTGGGTTGACCAAGAGATTATGGGAATCCTTGGAGCCTTTTGGGTTGACCAAGTGATTATGGGAATCCTTGGGGCTTTTTAGGTTGACCAAGTGATTATGGGAATCCTTGGAGCTTTTTGGGTTGACCAAGCGATTATGGGAATCCTTGGAGCTTTTTGGGTTGACCAAGCGATTATGGGAATTCTTGGAGCTTTTTGGGTTGACCAAGCGATTAGGAAAATCCTTGGAGCTTTTGGGGTTGACCAAGCGATTATGGGAATCCTTGGAGCTTTTTGGGTTGACCAAGCGATTATGGGAATCCTTGGAGCTTTTTGATATTGGTTGCTTTAGATATGGAATGGTCACAAATGACTGATGTTCAAGGGTTCTAATTCATTTATTCCATCAAGAGAGGCTATCCGGTATGTTCTAGGTCCTATTTTGCTATCAATTACATAGGGACCTAACCAATTTGCCATGAACTTGTCCCTTAAATGGGACGACAAACTAGAGTTCTGTTGGTTTTCCTTTAAGACCAAGTCACCAATCCGAAAGTCCCTTAGGTGAACTTTCATGTTGTATGCTTTCTTAAGTCGCTCTTGATAGATACGTAAATGCTCGAGAGCATTAACATGTCGTTCATCAAGCAATGTAAGCTGGTCTAACCGAGCCTGCCACGTAGTGTCATCATCGATGAACTCTTGCATTGATGTGCAGGGAGGGAATCTCCAACTCGAGAGGTATGACTACCTCGAAGCCATACATGAGCGAAAATAGAGTGGCCCCAGTGGGCATCTAAATGCTAGTGTGATAAGCCCACAGGGCAAGTGGGATCTAAATGTGCCAATCCTTATGACTATCTATGACTGTATTTTTAAGGATAGCAACTAGCATTTTGTTTGATGCCTCTACTTGCCCATTTGCCTACGGATAATAGGGTGTCGAAAAACTTTGCTGAATTTTGTACTTTGTGGTCAAAGCATGCACATCTTTGTTCTTGAATGATGTCCCATTATCTGAGATTATCTTGGATGGAATACCAAAATGACACATGATTTTAAGCAAAATGAACTCCACAATGCGGGGTCCTATCGTAGAGGTAAGCGAAACTGCTTCCACCCATTTGATGAAGTACTCTGTGGCCATTATGATAAAAGTGTGATGGCCAGATGACGCAAGGGAGATCTTTTTTATGAGATCTAAGCCCCACTGTGAAAATGGCCAAGCCAATTGGATCGGCTGTAAGGCCTAGGAAGGTACGTGTGTCAAATTAGCATGGTGTTGACACTTCATGCACTTCCTGACATATGCACAACAATCTCACTCTAAATATGGCCAATAATAGCCCATGC
>JAQPPZ010006555.1:0-107397 GCA_028583015.1 Wollemia nobilis | reverse complement strand
AAAAATTAATCATTTCAAGTACACAAAATTAATTTGTTATTATGTACCATCAATAATTTTTATTTGTTATTACGTACCATCAATAATTTTTAGTCCTCTTTCCTCTTGTATTGACAAGCTTAATGAGATATGGTAGACCCACTTTACCTCCTATACTTGGATTGTTCATTTGAACTGTATTTAGCATTTTAATCTTGAACCTAAGATCACCTTTTTTATCTTGTCTCTTATTTATCAAGGTCTTCGTATGGGAGAGAGGCTCAATATGGTTGGTCTTCCTAATCCTAAGTGTCCTTCTTGTGGTCATTTTGAAACACTTAAGCATCTATTTTGGTTCTATCCTTGTGCTCAGTCTTCCTAGGCTTGGATTCACTCATTGTTTAAACCTTTTCATCCTAAGACATTTAGATGACAACTAATTTTTTTGTCATAATATTTTGTGGCCTACTTATATTTCTGCACTCTAGAATTTATTTTGTGTGATCATTTTTTTTTAGCTATGGAAATCTAAGAATGGTACTATCTAAACTGGAGATTTAATTTCCTTTCAATTTTCTACAAATAAAAAAATTACAGTGCTTTTTGTTGTTATCTCTCATATCCATTCATAGGATTCCAAGGTGGTGCATGAATTGGTGCATTTGGTGAATATTATTGTGTATTGGCATGAGGAACCATGCACTATCAATCATGTTTCATCTAACCTCCCTCTACCTCAAGGTCCCTCAATTTATCTAAGGCCTCGATATAGTAGGTTGAGGGAGTGACATTCTTTGGCCTTAGGTTATTCTGCTAGTGCTCATAGTAGGGTGTGGTCTACTTCTAGTTATCATAGTAGGCATCATTTGTCATGATCCTCCCTTGGAAGAGTTATTCGTTTGGATGAACTTATGTGTTGCTATGTATTTTATTGGAGGAATGTTTAGATATTTCAAAATTAGCTATGCACATACATTTTATGGAAGATGTGATATGTGTATTTATTATAGGATATTGGATAATATTATGTTACAATTACTAGAAACATAATTATCATGCAAAATAGGATGCTACTTGTAGATATAAAAATGAAACACCAGATATAACTAACTATGAATGAATAAACCAAGTAACACCAAAAATTTCACAATGGAATAGATCTGATATTATTATTTTTAGGGGATCTGAGTATAATCAAATGTGACCCCAAATAAAGGGTTTTACATAGTTTATTTAGATAGAATGAATAAAATAATGCTACGGTTATTTGAAACCCTAGCTAGTAATGCTTGTGGTGTATGTAAAACTTGTTCTTGCTCTCAACAGAGTTGAGTGGGCTTCAGATATACATTGAACTAGTTCACTCTAGCTTAAACAATTGTCCAACACTGATAAATATCTAGATCTACACAGAATATGAAAGAAAATAGTTAGTAATAACTAAGAGGGTTCCGTTGCGTGAGATCCTCAAAAGTCATTAAAACCCTAACTATCATATAAAACTATTGTAAAAAAATAAAGAGATATTGAAATTAATAAAATAGAAAATGATTTACCTTGCTTCTTACTGGTTTTCTGTAGATGAATGGATCTATTGTAGGTTGACGATGAATATGTGCCCTAAAAACACCCAAGGATCTTTCTTTTCTTTATAATGAGACTTTGAAACACAACAAGGCTCTCAAGAAGAGCAATAGGCCACATGGGAATGTAGTCAAGAGTAGCAGGATGCTCAAGGAGAGTAGTAGGGCACTCGAGGAGAGTGGCAATGTACTCAAGACTATGGCAGAGAGTATTAGGGCACTTATAGAGAGCAATAGAGAACTTGGGACTATGATGGAGAGTAGTAGGGAACTTACAGAGAGTGGACATGCACTCGAGAGGTTAAATCAGATCTTCAGTAGTAGATCTAATGATGGTAAAGGATGTGACAATGGTGATGACAGGTGAGGGTATCAAGGATATGGTAGATGAAGTGGGGCTAGGTTACAAATGCTAGATTGTAATCTTAGGGAATCAGGCCAAAATCAAGAAATCAGGAACTTAGGAAAATCAAATACTTAGAAAATCAGGGGTTGAGCAATCAAAATGGTTCCTATTTATAATCCCACCTAGGGCATCCTAGGATTTCAACAAAACTAATCATGTGGCTGAGATTAAAGCATATATAAGGTTGGATATTAAATTTAGGGTGTGGTATGAATTGATGTGGATGGGTAGCTAAGATTAAATGAAATCGAATGGCTGGGATTAATTTATTTATATAAATATATATTTGTTAAATATATATAAAATATTATTATTTAAATATATATGTTATAAATATATATATATATATATATATATAAATAATAGGCAGAAATGACAAGAAAGCATGGATGGAGGAGAAGTGGCTAGATTTTGGTGTCTATAGATACCTCTTTTTGTACCATGTTGTGTGAAACATAATATGGTGCAAAAATATGAGACACCTAATCGAGATAGCGATAGAAAAAACTTCTCTCTCTTGTTGGAATGTGGAAATAAAATTATAGATAAAAAGAATAAAGAATTTCAAATTTATTGCATATCTTACCCCCTCAATTGGTGAATGAGTTGCGGATGAATCTCACGATCCAATTGAAAAAGAATGAATGGAAGAAATATTGTGCAAAAAAAAAGTAAATGGAAATGATGAAATGTGCGACCGTTTTTTATCTCAATGGTGGAAGGGTTTTGGTGAAATGGGAATTATGAATGCGTTTATTTTTGTCCCAACATATGAAGGTTTTTGGAAGAAATGATGATGATGATTGCATATATTTTTACCCCAATAAATGAAAGGTTTTGTGCTGATTGTAGATGTCATGATCATGTATGATGTATCCCATTGTAGGAAAATCATAATCAAATTTTAGTTACCCCAAATTTGGGGTGATTCCATGATTTGGAATAAATTTTGTCATTTGGCCTAATTGATATGCAATATGAAGATGCAAGAGTAAAATAAAGAAGTTAACCTCAGAGATCCTGCTAGTGAATGTAAGTTAATTCCTCTCAAATGGAACCAATCACCCTAGCTAGAGCTAGTCACTATGATAACTATCAAGGAAATTGGGAATGATGTGATTTGATTTTATCCATGTTTTAAGCCCCATAAACTAGGCCATCAATGATAGCTTTTTAGCAATATTCATATTTGTCAAAGGTTCACTTGAAATGTGAGGAACCAAACTTGATTGTGCTTTTGGACTACAAGATATAGAATTTTTATTATGACCAAGTATTCTTATGGTATTTCATTCATCTTACTGAATTACATGGACGTAAATCGTTGCAATCGCTAAGTATATAGAACAAACCACTATATACAATATTCACTTGAAATTCAGTACATGTGGGAAGAAATGGATGATGGATTCTGATTTTGATGAATTTTGAAGTTTTGAGAATGAAATGTGATTTTTTTTTGAAAAATGAAATGGATTGGAGAAGATTGAATATCATATTGGTTAAATTGATGCCTTTTTTGGACATAAAACTCAATTTATTGGTACAAATCAACTTATATTTTCACAAAAATTGGTGGAATGATGGGAATTATGATGTAGATGATGAAGACAGTCAATTTGTAAAAATTTGGACCAGTTTGATATATTTTGTAAGTGGAATTGTGCTTTTTATGACTTGTGGTCACAAATGAAAATTATGCATCCAAAATTATTTCTAATTTTACAAATACTAATTTTATGATGGAATTGATATGTAGGTGAAATTTGGTGAGATTTGGAGGAGGTAAGATACTATTTTGATTGATTTTACCTTTTTTTATTTACGTGATAAATGCCTACATGCGTTTCTGAGGTGCAGGAAAAATTCACATGATTTCCCATCCTGGAAAGTGCCTAGGTGCACTTAAGCTTGCCTGAAACACCCTCGGGTGCTTCAATGCACTTGCAAAAGCTATAAATAGCCTACAAATTGGAAAATTGAGCTCATTTGTGCATTTTTTATTTTGAGAAGTTGCATAAGGGGTGAAGTCAATTGAGGAGGGAAGTGAGGTAGTAAAATTTGGTGTGGAAGCTATGGTGGTAGAAGAAATGAGTACGACAAATGGAGCAGAGGCAAGATCTACCAAGGTAATGCATTTTGAAGCTTTTGTGCATTGTGTAATATATATATTTAATGCTCATGAAATGTGTTTATTACTGTAGTTGCATATTTTGGAGTGATGATATCAATTTTATCCTTTCATTCTTGGGATGATAAAATTATTTTCAAAGACAGAGTGGGAAGTATTGGAGGTTGTGGGGATAGACGGTTCAACCCAAATGGATGTGGTGAGGGTGGACAAGGGATATCTTTTAGATTTAGTTGAAATATGGTATGCAGATAGAGGGACATTCCAACTGCATATCGGGGAGGTGACGATTACCCTTGAGGATGTGTATCATATTATCAAGGTGCCATTGGAGGGGTGAAGGTGAACGTAAGCTATGAGAAGAAGGAATAGATGAGCAAGATGTTTGGGGATAGATAGGAGGAGGTGAAGGTGGAGAGTGGAGGGATTCCATCCTTTTCCATGTACGTGGACAAGAAATTGAAGCCCTTTTCAGCCTTGGTGATTTTTGTGTTGGTGAACATAGTGATCCCCAATAGTACAAGTTGTAGGTTCCCATGGAACCTATTGGGATTGATGACTAAATTTCTAACTACAAATCAGTAATATGCATGGGATCACACTCTATTGGAGCAGGTGTACCAAGAGTTATATGAAGTGATACGATGAAAGAGGAACGACTTAGGATGTAGCTTTCTTCTTCAATATTGGGAATGGGAGCATTTCAGAGTAGGAAAACTAGAGGTCCTGCCTTGCAAGGAGTGGGATGGGGTGCATCCCTATGCTAAGATATGGGTAGTGGTAGAGGAGTTACAGTTGATTCATCCAGTGCAATCAAGCCAGTGGTATAGGGACATGTGGGATGGACTAAAATTTACCCAAGTGATTTGGAAGTCTTTATGGGGGACCATGTAGATTGAGGATATGGATCAATTACAGTAGGTGAGGCAGGCAAGGTGGATAGTTGGGAGGAGGTGGAGTAATTCCAATTATCATGGGTGTTGCAACAATTTGGCTTGTCATAGGATGTATCATACGAGCTGATGCTTTATAGGAGGTACCGAGAGGAGCTGGGGCTTCCATGTGTGAAGCTATAAAGGGATGTTATTAAGGATTATGAGGAGCTAGAGGTTCCAGATGTGGATGTTATGGGAATGAACCTCGTGTATGATGCATGGTTTGGTTTGCAACTAGTATGGGTACCTAGGGTGTTTGTCGATGGTGAGGATGATGATGAGGAGTCTGATGGGACTTCGAAGTGACTGAGACACCTTCGAGCTAGTAGTCAAAGGAATAAGTCAAGGGGTGTGAGGTATAAGACTCCTATATTTGGTGAAGGGGGGATGAGTATGATGATGATGATATGGGAGAGATATTGGAGGTGAAAATACCATAGGTTGAGATGGAGCAGTTGTGAGCAGAGTGGAAGGTATTGGTGTAGTCTCATGATGAGGCTATAGAATAGCTACAAGAAGATGTTAGTGTGCAGGATGTAACTATAGCTCAGATTTAGGAAATAAAATGATAGGAGGAGCTGGTGGAGAGGACCATGAGATTATCATGAGGCTCCAGGTAGAGATCTATGTATGGAAAACCATATCATGTTGCCAGATCCTCCATATTTTTTTGCAATGTAGTCAACTATGCTGTATGAGTCTAGCTAGAGCTCTAGGTCTAGGGCTCCTAGTAGGTCATAGGGGTCCATTAAAAGACATTAGATAGTTTTGAGACACACTTTTTGTATATGAGCCTTGGTGATCTAGTATATATAGCATTCAAACACTTTTGTACATGTGATATTTATACACACATACATATACAATGCTTTTGCCTTTTGTTTTATATGTATTTTTGTGAATGCTTTATGTTGAATGCTTTTATGAAATACGTGTTTTATATTTATGATAAATGCATATGTTATGTTATGGATGATTAATGAAAGGTGGCATGTATGGATGAATAATGCAAGGTAAAATTCTAAAGATTATTTATGGTTAAAATATTTTTTTAGCCATGTTTATCAATGTTGTTTAATCAGGGCCACCAAACTTGGTGGCATGTGGTAATGACTCATTAAGAAGACATGGAAGAAGATATGGATGTTGATATGGAAAACTTGACTATTTTTCAGAGACTCAAACATCCTAGTGTATCAAACAAACTCCCTAACACTACTTAATATCTCTAGGACCAAACGTGTGTGCAGTGGATTCATTTACCGAATCAAAAGTATGGTAATGAATCGAGGTGATCAAGAACCATTGTGTGTACAAGTGAGTTTATTAACTCATCTTGAGTAAATTGGGTAAACCTATTATGGTTGAAACCAAAAAGCTAGTTTTTCCATATGAGCGGTCAAAGATCTCTTTAAAAGAGACATGTTGCCATGCATGAGCATACTCCACTGCAATAATGTATAGCTCTGGTGGATGCTAACTCCATAGTCCACGATTTGTGTTTTTGATCTCTTGAATTTTTGGGATGACTACCTAACCGTATGACTGGAAATGTAGTATGATACTTAAAACCCAATGATCCATGGTGTGTGATGTAAAATATTTAGAGCTTTTGGGAATCGGATTCTCAACCTAAGTATGATGAGAATTGTACCCTATCCTTACTACTCTATATTTTGAATTTCAAGAAACTATGATAGTGGTACGAACCACTATCCTTATGGACTATAGTGCATGATGGTACAATCAGGGATGACCCTTTTCACTTCAAGGTTCATACCAAGTATGGTGTTATCCCTCTTTAACACGATATTTTTAAGATATGAATTTGTGTTTGGTTCAATAATGTTTTGGATTCAATTCACAAAACTCATTATTTTATTAGTGTATATGTGTAATGGTCCTAAAAGAACTCAACATGTATTTTGGAGGTTGATTAAAATAATAGGAGTGGTTGAGTGACTGAAAAAACCTAAGACTATTAAGACACTGTGGTTTGTGTGAATGGCAATGTGGCTTGATGTAATTGTGTGGATGATTTTGTGAGGGTACCCCTGATTAAGGCAACATGAATTTATTGGACCAATTCAAGATCTTGAATTTAATAAATTATCCCTAATATGAAATGTGAATGAAATGAGAATGCAATGTACAATATGCAATTTTGTAAAATGCTATATGAAATTTTGATGGATGAAATGTTTTGTGGTGTGTAATGTGAATGTATGTAAATGTTTTATGTATTATCCATGTATATACATACATTTATATAAATTAAATCATGCATAAAATTCTCTCAAGTGTATAACATTTAGTGGTTTAGGTTATTTCTCTTCCTCTAGAATAGAAAGCCTATAAGTACCATTACCTACTCTTTGTGTAATAATATATGGACCTAACCAATTAGCTTTAAATTTATCATGAAGATGCGGTGATGCGTTGGTATTTTTTATGGTTCTCTTTAAGGACAAGATCTTCTACTTGGAATTCACATAGATGGACTTTGGAATTGTAATAACACTTTAAGTGGTCTTGATATACTTGTAAGTGCTCTAAAGCATTGACTCATATTTCATCAAGAAGTGTGAGTTGGTCCAAATGTGCTTTTCTAGCAGTGTCATCATCTATGAATTCCTGTAAAGAAATTTGCAAGGAAGGGATCTCAAGCTCAAGAGGCATGATTTCTTTGGATCCATAGACCAATGAAAATGGTGTTTCCCCTATAGGTATGTGGATGCTTATTCAATAAGCCCATAATGCCAAGGGAATTTGTGTGTGCCAATCTCTTTGATTTTCTCTAACAAGTTTCTTGAGAATAGAAACTAAGGTCTTGTTGGAAGTTTTAGCTTATCCATTTGCTTGTGGGTAATAAGGAGTTAAGAAACTATGTTGAATGTTATATTTCTTGCAAAGTGCTTGAACATCCTTGTTATTGATAGACTTATCATTTTATGAAATTATTTTCGAGGGGATACCAAAATGACAAATGATATGGTGAAGTATAAACTCCACAATTCTAGGTCCTATCATGCTAGTTAGAGGAATTGACTCAATCCATTTTGTGAAGTATTCAATGGTTGTGATGATGAATGTATGTTGTCCTAAATAAGGAGGTGAAATTTTTCCAATTAGATCTAGACCCCATTGCGAAAAGATCTAAAGAATTTTTATAGGTTGTAAATCTTGTGATTGTATATGAGTTAAATTAGCATGTTCTTGGCACTTTTTGCAATGTTTGACATAGGTGCAACAATCACGTTCCATTGTGGGCCAATAATAACCCATTCATAAAATACACTTTGCAATGGGAATTCCACTAAAATGACCATAATAAGTACCATCATGGGCTTTTGATATGGCTATTTGAGCCTCACTAGCCTCGAGACAACGAAGGGGAACTCCATAATAACCACATTTATACAAAACATACCCCAAAAGAAAAAAATGGGCTACTTTTTTCTTGAAAGTGCATTTGGTAGTTTGAGACATGTCATATGGGAGTGTTCCAAACTCAAGAAATGCTACTATCTAGCTTGATCAAGGCTCATATGAATTTGATTGGATAAAGCAAACATCCTTTTCATATTTAAAATCAACATGAGAAATTGCAGATTTAGAGATTGTTGAAATGATAAGAGGTTGTACATCTCCAAAGGAGTATTTTGGAATCAATAATCTAAGGTAGGCCGTTGCATTTGCAATTCTACTAGTTTAACATGACAAGTTATTTATTTCATACCAATCAAACTTAGAGAGAAATTTCATTGCTACTTCATGATAAAGCTTAATGGTAGGTTCTTTACATTGGTATTCTTTGTTTATTTTTTTGACAACAAGTTGAGAATCATCGAATATCCTAATATAATTAATTCTCATAACTATAGTTGATTGAATACCTAATATTAAGGCTTCATACTCTGCAGTGTTGTTTTTGAATTGGAAGTCAAGTTTGAATGACAAGAGGATAGGTACCCCTATGGTGTGTGAAATACAACTTCAGCACATTGAATTTTTGTGCACATAGAGCCATAAAATAATAGTGTGATATCTATGTCTTCCTCAAAAATGACATCTTCTTCTTACTCAGTGACAACGAATACAGAATCATCTGGGATCTCACTAATCAAAGGATGATCACTAGGTAGTGGAGCTTCCACAAGTTGGTTAGCTATTACCTAACCTTTAATTGATTTTTGGCTAATAAATTCCAAGTCAAATTCAATGAGGAGCATTATCCATTTAGTAGTGTGGGTATTATTGTAAGTACGAGATATCATGTAACACAAAGGATTTTATCTAGCTATGACGTATGTTATGTGGATAAGCATGTAATGTCGAAGTTTCTTAGTGGCAAAAACCACTGCTAAGCACAAATTTTCTACATAAGCGTATTTAGTTTCATAGCTTACCAATGTTCAACTAATGTAATAGATAGCTTGCTCTTGATTTTGATCTTTCTTTTGCGCAAGCATTTTCCCTAGCGCAAAATCTGTTGCTGAGATATAAAGATAAAATGGTATCCCCAGATGTGGAGGACATAAAACTAGTGGTGAAGCTAGGTATTGATTAATGTCATTGAAGTATTATTGACATTGATCTATCTAATAGAATGACACCCCCTTTGTAGTAGGTGATTGAATGACCTACATTTTTTAGGAAGTTGTGCAATAAAACGATGAATTGATTGGATATTTCCTTGTAAGCTATGAAATTCCTTTAAATTATTTGGGGGAGGCATCTCTAGGATAGACTTGAACTTATTACGGTCCACCTCAATGCCTCTTTTGGAGACAATGAATCCTAAAATTTTTCTTGAGGTAACACCAAAGACACATTTATTGGGATTCAACCTTACATTATGCTCTAGGAGTCGGTCAAAAAATTTCTTCAATACACCAATATGTTCTTGTCAAGTTTTAGATTTAGCCAAGAGATCATCCACATAGTCTTCAATAATATTATGCATGTATTCATGGAAAATGTATATCATGGCACGTTGATAAGTGACACCTATATTTTTGAGGTAAAAATCCACCACCTTGTAACAAAAATTTCTCCAAGTTGTAGTGAATGTTATTTTATGTTGGTCATCAAGATTTATTTGGATTTGGTTGTATCCTGAAAAACCATCCATGAGTGAAAGCATTTCATGGCTAGTGCAGGTATCAACAAGAATATCGATATTTGGGAGATGGAAGTCATCCTTAGGAAATGCCTTGTTAAGATCTCAAAAGTCAGTGCATATGTGTATCACCCTGTTAGGCTTATGAACATATACCATGCTTGAGAGCCATTCAGGATAATTGATAAGAACTATAATGTTCACATCTAGGAGTTTCTAAAGCTCTATTTTTATCACGAGGGCTACAGTAAGATGCATTCTCATAAGTTTCTATTTGATCGAATTAGCATTAGGTTGTAAAGTGATATTGTGGACAACCAAACTAGGGTCTATACCAGGCATGTCCTTATAGGACCATGCAAATATATCATTTTTCCTCTTGAGGAGAGTAATTAATTGATCTTGTTCATCCGATGAGAAGCTTTTACCAAGCTTGACAATTTGGGGATTGTCTTTGTCAGAACTAAGATTCACATCAATGGTATCCTCAGTGGACATGTGGAAACCTTCCTAATATGTCATAAAACTCTTCTAGATTATCCTCATCTATATCTTCCTAAAAAAACTTAGGATCCAAAGGTGAAGGTGAAGGCGAAAGTGGAGGGGATGGATGAATGCAGTTGGTATAAGCCCTTAACAATTCCTCAATCAAGATGAATTCGACGAAGGTTGAAGGTGAGGAAATCCAGTCCATATCAATAAGGTTTACGTCAATTGGAATTGGCTTAGCCAGATCGTATGGATTACGAAGTGGGGTAAATAAATCAACATGATTCATGTTGACTTATGGGCAAGGTGTGGTCAGATGGAATGGATGTAAGGAACTTAATAATCGATGCTAGTGGCTTGTTTAACCTAAAAAACAAAACACAACAAGAGTAAATTTATTTTTCTAAATGGTATTTACATGTGCATTGCAAAGCAGTAAAATATATATATATTTTTTTATTTGTAATTTTTTTTGGGCAGTGGTAGTGGTAAAAACTACTATTTTTGTATTATGTACATATCTTACAAGGTTGGCTTATGGAATGGCTTAATGGAATGGAGGTGGTTCACTAGTAGGGATGGCTTGCTCTTGTGGAATAAGAAAATGAATGATGGGCTCATGGATGGGAAACATGTTGTGATAAAACTCATCTTGTTTGGTATGGGAAATAATGGAATCCGATTCTTCTTCAAACTCATATGAAATTATTGACATAATTTAGAATTCTTCATATATTTTATCATCAAAATTATCAATATGGAGGGAATATTCTCTTGAATTTAGATTAAGCCTTTGGAAGGCTTATTCAAAAGAAAATGTGGTGGAAAGTGAGTGGTAACCTAGACCTGAACGGTCATGCAACTCTTTATATGGAACATCAATAGGTTGATGCACTCCCTGTTAATGTAATCCTAGTCCATAGCCTTACCAATTAACAATGTGGAAGTATCGATATGGGAATCTTGACATGTTTGGAATGTTAGCAAGTACCAATTATCTGGGTTCCTCTAAGGGAGTTGGACTTGATGAAGATTAAATCCCCCCATATATAAAATTTATGCTATTTGGAGATGAAACCATGTTATATATTTCTCTTATTACTAAAGGTGGATCATGTGGGTGATTGAAATCCTTAGAACTAGGGGTGGTGAGGGGTATGATGGTAATGTTGTCGACCACGTATTCACCAATACCAGGATTAGTGAGGTGGACCTCAACTTGGGATGACATGACATGACTATGGTTGGATGATGTCTCAAGGAATGGTGAAGATGATGATATCTCACAATTCATCAATTTGACTTGTGAAACATTAGGTGAAGGATATGGATTGGATTGGGAAGACTACTGAGTGGAAAATAATGATGTGAATGGTAACGATGTTGATGATGTGGACTGACTATGACCACATGTGCATGTAGTAAATGATGATGATTATGGTGTTGTGGAAGTTTGATGAGGATTGGTGATGGGGAGCTCCTCAAGAATGGGATCCTTTGATACAAATTTTGGTGGAATGGTGGATGGCTTAGATGATGGTGATAGGAAAAGATGTGTGGAAGGAAGCATGGACTCATAAGGATTTGAAATGAAATTTCAACACTTAAAGGGGCCAACATCTGTCATTATGAAATGTACTTGTACCTCATGAACATATTTCAAATATTGATATAGTATTTAAGGGACACATATCATTTCCCTCATCCAATGTCTTCTAAGGAGTACATTGTATACCATTGAACCTTCCAAGATGTGGAACATGGTGTGCAACATTTTAGCCCCTAATTCAATGGGTAAAACAATAGTGCCAATTGTGGAACACAAAGCATTGTTAAATGCTTTAAGGGTGAAGGACAACTTGGTGATATGCAATGGAGGAAGGTTCAAATGATGAATAACGGATGTGGTAATTAGGTTGATATAGGAAATGATGTCAATAAGCACTCTTTTAAAAGGTTTCTTAACAATGAGAGCCATGATATGCAATGGAGGGTATACTGATTTTGATGAGATTGGCTTAATATCAAAGTCATAAAATGTAATGGAAGGCTCCATGCATATTTGAATGCTCCCTATATATTTATTTAAGGCATTAGGATCTTGTGATTTCAATTTGATGGATTTTAGAATATCCATTAATACATCCAGATTTTGGGGAAGATTATTGGATTAAATCATATATTGACAATCTGGCAGAATCCATTTTAAAAATTGTGGTTAACCGGCTACTCAGGGAGATGACTAGTTGGGGTGGATGATTGATAGGTGGATTTAAATGATTTGATTGACTAGGTATATGGATGGGTGATGAAGTATTGGGGGAAACTTGGATGGGTGGCGATGTAGAAGGTTGTTACACACTTTCTTGAGGTGGTTGCCTTTGTTGGTTATTCCTTTGATCTATAGTAACCAAAGGAATGGTCCTTGCAAACCTTTGGTATTGTTATATATGATTTAATTGGTTATGAGGGATTTTAGTGTTAGAATCCCACCATATTTGGTTGCACCTCCTCGTGATGAGGAAGTGGTGTTTGAAATATACCAAGGTTTTGGTTTTGTTGAGTGAGGATATTATCAAGCTTTATCGCCCCCAAGTCAATGAGGTCTTGGACTATGTCTTTAAAGAGATAGTAATTGATAATATCATACCCATTTTACCTATTATAAGGACAAAATAGATGTTCCTGATAATGTTTCCCATATTTTTTAGGATCATCCGATCTAATATCGGGAGGAGTAAGTTTATTTATCTCATACAACATTTTAAAAAGGGAGGCATAAGAATCAAGGGGTGTATTGGTAATTTTGTTGGATAGACTGTCATTGGGGATGGTTTTCCACAGTTGACATCGTGTTCTATACTATTGGATCTTGTGTTGTTGAGGGGACCACATGATAGGCAATTTATTGCAGTGTTTGTTGCACATGTTGTTGTTGAGCCATTACCGACTAGATCATGACCACTTAATTGACTTGATTAGGCTGATAGGTTGGGGTAGCCTGTGTTGATTTGTGCTAACCAAAATAATTAATTTTGTATTGGCCCTTGTTTTGTCATTCTTTCTTCTTAGGCTTTAGTACATCATCTTGGATTTTAATATCCTCAATGACACTAGCCTAAGCTAAAGCTTATTAAAATTATTAATAAGTTTGTAGCTAGAGCATCCAATAGATAGGTTTTAATAAAATCTTGGTGAATAACTTAATTAGCTCATGCATTGGTAGGATGAATGGCAATTTAGTGATGATGATCCTCCAACAGTTACAAAAATTATAGATAGATTCATCATCATGTTGTCTTAAAGCATAGACACCAAACAATGAGATATTATTTTTAACATTTAATATGAATCAGTCAAAGAATTGATCAATAAATTGATCAAAAGTATAGATAATATGGATTGGCAATTGATTATACCATTATATGGCATCCCCTCCTAATGTTTGAGGAAAATTTTGAGGTATGAGAGCATTGTCATCTTGAATTCTAAAGCAGGCATGTACAAATGTGCTCACATGTTATTTGGAATCCTTAGTTCCCTTAAATTTATCAAACTTAGGTATCCTAAAGTTTACTGGATATGGTGGTGATGGTACCGAAGGATGAATTGGTTGATTTATCAATTGGTGTAAGGTTGGTTTCTAGTTTGAAAAACCAAAAGTATATTGCATAAATTGATCTATTTGTTTTTGCATGGCCTCAATTCGAGGATCTTCCATAGGAATGTGGAAACCCTGAATTACCTATTGGGTTTGTGATAGCGTGGAGAAATGTTATGGAGTGATGAGGTGATGAGGATATTGATACTGATGGCTTCATGAATTATATGGAATATGATGAATGGTGGATTATTGATGAAATGATGGGGAATTATAGAATGATGTTGATATACGAAGATTATGGCTAGGCTGGCCAATGAAAATAGGACAGGTGATGGTATGGCTTGATGGGGAATAGGGATAGAGACCACGTGGTGCCCATGATGGACCCTGGTTGACAAGGGTAGTCTGAGTAGAGTAATTTAAAGGCTTAGGGTTAACCTATACTTATTGATAATTTTTATGTTGTTTAAGCAATTTGTTCAGGTGCTCCCATGCCTCACTAATTTCTCTATCAAAGGCTAAGGGTATGGAGGTATATAGTAAGGAATATGTGGCTTTGGGATAAGTTACACTAGGTATGGTAACTTGGGAGTCTAAAACTTGTGAAGCAAAATTTACATGTGCTTCACACAAGGGGTTGGTGTAGGTGGAAGTGCATGAGGTACTAGGAGCACATGAAGGTTGGGGAATAGACACATTGGATGAAGGTGCAACTGATGCCTCAAAAATAAGGTTGGTATACACCTGGGTAAACCTATATGGTGGTTGGGAATAGATATGCTCTTGTTGTAAAGTAGACTCCTGTCTAGGTGAATTGAGAATAGACTCTAAGATATAATTAGAATACTTCATGAGAGCTTCTACTTTATCTATGTCTATATGGGTAACATGGTTGTCTGTGGTAGGGGAGGTAGAATCCTCTTGGGGCATGGCCATATGGAAGGTCATGGATGGTAAAGAATGTGAAGGACCTGTAGATAAATTTGCCTATGTCACATTCAGGAAATCTATCACAAAAGTGGTGGGTAATGTGGATGAAGGTTCCATTAAGTTATCTTTACTTATAGCTTTCTTTTGATTTCTATTAATACCATAAGAAAATGAATCAAGACACAAACTAATAATATCAAATGTAACACAAAAATAAAAATTCTTAAATAAACAAATAACCAATGCTAAGTTTCAACCAATGTGGCTTACCTTGTTAATTGATTATCTCCTTTTAATATGTATTCATTTTAGGTGTTAGTCTTGTGTGTTTTTATGTTATAATCTTGCTTAATTAAAAAAAGGTAAAAACTATGGTGAATATAGGGAAACAAGATTATTTCTAGTGATGAAATCCAACAATTTTTATCAAGGGTATCCTATGGTTGCTAAGGTAAAATATTTATGGATGGATTGAATGCCACTGTCATCAAATCTCAAGCAATGGCTGGTGATGCAATCCAACCACTACTATTTTGAGTGAAACATGTTGTGTGTAAATTTATTTTAAATTTTCTGTTTACTATTGTGCACAAACAATATTAGAAACAAATAATTTCCTACACCTAAGCTAGAAGCCAATAAGAGAATGTAAATTTCTTCAAAGGGTGTGAAGTACATCACTTAAGACCGCTTGTTAAAGACAACCAAAGGGTTTGTCCACCCCTCTGATTGGAATCACCCAATGGCAAGGATAATTTTGGAACCCTAATGATGTTCCTACTTAGATACACAAAAGAAGGTGCTTCTAACCCTAAAATGTAATACTATGTTATAGAATTCCTCAATTCAGATACAAACAAAATGCAACATTTTGTATTTGTAAATACATTAAAAATAGAAACCTTAATTAGAATGTTTGAATGGATGCAGACTAAAATGAATTATTTCCTATATTACTTAATTATTGTTAATATTATGCTTAGAATCTAAAAAATACAGCAAAAAATCCAAAATACGTAAAAATAGAAACTTAGGTTTTAGATAGCAGACTTACTAGACAACCTACACATCTCCTCCAAATCACTGTAAAATGTAGTTGGGTGCTTTTGTAATGCCCAATGTTGCTTCTAGAATTCCTCAAGGTTTTTTTGGATGATCCTCAAGTGTTGCAAAGCATTTGTGCACTTCCTGTAACTTTTTACAAATCTTTAGAAGCCCTATTAGGTGAAAAACAACTGATTTTCACTCCTAAAAATCTATAAAATAGGACCAAAAACAAGTTAGAATTCAAGATAAATAAAAAAATGAAACCCTTATGGGGTCTCACCGTGATCACCATTTGTAGAGTTAAAAACAAAATACCAGATATAACTAACTAAAAATGAGTAAACCAAGTAACACCAAAAATTACACAATGGAATAGATCTAATATTATTATTGTTGGGGGATCTAAGTACAATCAAATGTGACCCCAAATAAGGGGTTTTACATAGTTTATTCAGATACAATAAATATAATAATTCTAGGGTTCTTCAAAACCCTAGCTAGAAATGCTTGTGGTGTTTGTAAAAATTGTTCTTGCTCCCAATAGAGTTGAGTGGGCTTTAAATATCCATTGAACTATGCCACTCTAGCTTAAACAACTATCCAACATTGATGAATCTCCATATCTACACACAGAAGATGAAAAAAGAGTTAGAAATAACTGAGAGGGCTCTACTACATGAGACCCTCAGAAGTCAATAAAACCCTAACTATCATATAACACTACTATAAAAAAATAAAGAGATATTGAAATTAATAAAAAAGAGAATAATTTACCTTGCTTCTTGTTGGTTATCTATATATGAATGGATCTGTTGTAGGTCGATGATGAATATGTACCCTAATAGCACCCAAGGATATTTTTTGTCTTTAGAATACGACTTTGAAATGTAGTAGGGCTCTTAGGAAGAGCAACAGGGTGCCTGGAATGTGATCAAGAATAGGAAGACACTCAAGGAGAGAGATAGGGCACTTAGGGAGAGCATGCTTGGGGAGAGTGAGATGATGTTATAAACTATGGTGGAGAGTAGAAGGGTGATCACAAAGAGCAGCAAAACACTTAGGATTGTGGCAGAGAGCAACAGGGCACTCGTAGAGAGTAATCAAACGCTCGAGAGGTCAAATTAGATCTATAGTTGTAGATCTAATGATGGTAAATGAGGCAACAATGGCGATGACAGGTGAGGGGATTAGGGATATGGTGGATGAAGTGGTGCTATGGCACAAATGCTGGAATGGAGCCTCAAGGAATTAGGCCAAAATCAAGGAATAAAGAACTTAGGAAAATTAGATACTTAGAAAATCAAGTACTTAGAAATTCAGGGTTGAGCAATCAAAATGACTCCTATTTATAATATCACTTAGGGCATGCTAAGGTTTCAATGACACTAATCATGTGGCTGAGATTAAAGCACATCTAAGGGTGGATATTAAATTTAGGGTGTGGCATGGATTGATGTGGATGGATGACTAAGATTAAGTGAAATCGGATGGTTGGGATTAATTTATTTATATAAATATATATAAAATATATTATTAAAATATTATTATTTAAATATATATAAATAATAGGTGTAAATTATGGGAAAACTAGGATGGAGGATAAGTGGCTAGATTTTGGTGTCTACACTACTAATATAATTGTATTTTGCAGGAACAAGGTTTTTCCTCTTGTTTGAAAGAAATACTAACCATCAAGAATGGGTTGTGATTGAAAAAAGAAGAGGCTTGGTATCCATTTCAGTAGTCTAGATCGAGTGGCAAGAAAGAGTGTTCTTAGTTATAAATGGCATGATATGAAACCTCATGAAAATAATTATATTTAAGAGATGAAATTTAGGAGGGTGCATGATAATATTATTGGTAGAGAAATTAACTAGCAGAAGATTTGAATTTTCGTATTTTCATTTGAATTACGAAAATAATTCTATTGGTAATAATTTGATGTAATCGAGTAAGATTGAGTTGTATAAAATATTCAAACTTTCACTTGATAGAGAGTTCAAACCCACCACCAATGTACGTGTTAAAATAAATCAAAACATTGCAACTTAGATTATGAGGAGAGGCTTTCGACAATCATCAAATGTGGTGGTGCAGTTGGATAGCTTGGGGGACTCCATCATGGTGGAAGTGGAATACAAGGAAAGGATATTCTCATTATGATGAAAGGAGAAAAAACCGGGTGAAGGTGATCATGGTAAGAGGAGATCAGATGTTAGAGTAATGGTTTTGATCCGTTGAATAGGGGCAGGTTTTTGGGAGATTAAAAAAATATTGTTGTTTTACCAGTAAAAAGATAATTATTTTATCTGTGAAGATATTGTTGTTTATCTATGAAGGCATTGTTGTTTTATTAGCGAAGGCATTGTTGTTCTGCCAAGATAAGACATTAATATTTTTACCAGTGAGACATTACTGGTTGGTTGGTGGAATACCGTGTGTATCAACTAAAAGAGAATCTTGTATTGTATGAAGCATCATCAACACAATTAGGAGATACTATTGGGGAGTCACCAATATTACCAAGGTAGGCTCCTTGTAGCAAATAGACTTGCTCTTGTGTTCTTATCATTGAATGACTTGCTTTTAGAAAAGGGAATTTTACTTTCGCTTGTGTAGTTGTGGCAAGTTTCTCTGATTGGAACTCAAATTTGAGGGAACAAGTTCTTTAGAATGAATGGTTCATCTAGTTGAGATGCTAGGTTGACTTGGGAGGAAATGTGATTCATAGATGGCTGAGAATATCCAATAGATGATTATTGGAACTAAGTGTTTCATGTTTATTTAAAATTTTAATAACTTATCACATCTATAGGCTAAAGGTAGCTACAGGTTTTCTATCCTTTTTGATAGGATGATAAGAGTTTTTTTGTGATGTTGTTCGATATGTAGAGGTTCATATCAATATTAATAGCCAAACACCTCATACTAGTGTAAACCGGATGTATCTAGGTATTGAAGAAATTTTTTATTATGACATTGAAATCATAGGTGTTATTGCTCCTTTATATAGGCATGGGTAAAAGGGTTATTCGACCCAGTTCGTTGGGATAGAATTTCCCAAGAGCTGAGACTAATTTACTATTCATATAATGACATGTTGACTTAGTTGTGTAATAGAATGGTTATTTTAGATTTTTAGCTTTGAAACCTTGCATACACTCCCATTGGGGAAGTTGAAGAGAGTGCAAAGAGGTTCCCTATCAAGTCCAATTGAAGGCGGGGAAGACGGCATGTTGTGAACCCTTAGGTGCAGTGCAATATCTAGCTGATAAAGAAGAGAATCAATTCTAATTTATTAAAATCACCCACCCTTTTATCCTTCCTATTATTGCATCATGCTTGGGAAAGTGGTAGGATTTATACTGCTATATGATAGTGGTTCGATGGTTTTCAGATATTGGAGCCTGAAATTTTGGGCGATATCAATAGTTATTTTATTTATGGTTGTTCTTATAGTATTTGAAAGGTAGTTAGATGGATATATATGTATTTATTTTTGGGTGTTGTATAACACCTCCTAGACCAGAATCGATGTATGAGAGAGTTGTTTGATTAGATCAAATGATTTTGTTCATTATGAAGAAATATAGCTAAAGAGAGGTGAGTTCAATTTTGGGATGCATAATAAGTTTATGTAATGTGAAACAAGAATGTTCCTTTGTGTTAAGATGGTATTGGGGATGTACTTGTGTACAAAGAAAACTTATTGACATGTTGCTCCAAATGAACGAAGATAAAATATAAACTAAGGATAAGAGAAATAAATATTAGAACAAAAGCTAAGGAAAAGTAAAACTAACTTAATAGGAGTTTATGACATAATAAAATGTCAAATCTCATTGTATAATTTGATTAGCATACAGAAGGAATATAGAAAGAGAATTTTAATTCAGGTTTTTTTTGGACATAATCACTTTCTAAATGAAGGAAGTAGTACATTTCTAGATTTGATTAGGGAAACTTGGAATTATTTGATAACTAAATTCCTATGAGATGTTGGGTGTAGGGTGAAAAATCCAAGGTTATATCATTATTGTGAGAAGCCTGTGTGTTCCAATGTTTGGGCTAGCCACAAAATGGATATATTTAGGCTTAAAGGTGGAAGTCCTTGGTATCGCTTATGTGGGACTCATCACCCCTATTAACATCAAGTACAGGCATGTGTGTGGGGGGTGCTGGCCCTATTGCTTTCTAATTGTTTCATGTGATGTTATTCCCATACAAGCTATTTATTTCTAGTGGCATATTCCTATGTTGGAATTTTGTTCTATTTAATACCTCTTCTTTTATAATGATATAATGTGATAGGTTGCTATGTTATTACTCTACATGGTTTAAAGTTTATAAATTATTATATTGATAAACTTGATTATGTGTATGCAAATTGTGTAAGGAATTTTTAATGGTTTGATAACATTATGTGTCATACTGCGATCAAATACTTTTGGAAGGAAAAAAATATTTTACAACCATGTGGTTAGGATTTTAAACATTATTGGTGGAATATAAACTCACTCTTTGTGCTATCATAGGATGAACGACATTATTATGTTGAATCAAATGGACACTATGGAGTACCTTGTACTTAATGGTTGGATCATTTGTATTCGAAATGTTGGAAAACTATCTCCTAATGTAGCATTATAACCTATAGTGTTTTTCCTGATGTCGGTATTGAGGGAACGTGAGCAACATAATTCTAAGATTTATGAATTATGGAGGAATGAATTAATAGGATTTATGTGTGATAATCCAAATACTATGAAGGATGGACCCTTCATTGGAGCCAGTGGGTATTTACATGACGTGGAAAGCATCCATTGCCAGGGTGTAAAAGAAGGAAGAAAAAAAAGATCCTACTTATAAGAAAGACTTTTTTTTTAGGCTTGGTCTTCCAAGGCAAGAAGGTTATTGTAATTGTAATTGAACTACCAATTCAATCTATAAGATAGATATTATGGAATATCCGTATGAGGTTAAAGACATAATGAAATGTGTTGATGTAAAGAGTGAACCATATTTTAAAAACAAATTAAAAGGGGAAATGATTTAAGCTATTTTACGCCAAAAATGGGTTTTCAGGGTAAACAAGATGTTATGCGACTTTTGTGGGTTTCCTTTCTATGTATGTAATGTTGATAAAATTGATCATAGTGCCATGTTTTCTTCAATAGTAGAATCAAGCAAATTATATAAGTGGAGATGGTTTTTGGTTCTCTAATTACCATGTGGAAACTATTGTACATTGATTTATAGGAAACGCAATTGTGAATATGTTAATAGATAAACTGATATTAAATTATCGTAGTCTTTTATCTAAAGGGACCCAATGTATGAATAACTTGTAATGGTGCATGCTTCCATGATTGGTATATAAATATAAAAAAAATATGAGAAAAAAATTTGGGTTGTTATATTATTTGCGTTCACCCTCTCCACAACATGGTTGGAGTCTTGGGTATCACTTGATTGATCATGTTATTGGTTGAAGCCCTAACTTGTCTCCTCCGCTAGTTACTTCTCCTCCTACTCTTGCTCATTATGCTCCATTGCCACCTTCAATTTTGATCAATTCTACTCCCCTTGGTTGGGGTATTATGGTTCCTTTGATGAACACTATTGTAGATCCACTTGTAGACAATCCTCATGGTTTGGGCTCTTTTAGGCCAAAGAATGATCCTACTCATCCTAAGGAGCAGCTCTCTTGCTTAATTATGTTGTTTGTTTGCCCTTTTAAGGGTTGGTTTTGTATTTGTATTATGGTTTCTATCACTGTTTGTTTGTTTCGGTTGTGTGAATCATCTTAGGCCCTAACGTGTGATCTCTCCAAAAACCTCTTTTATTTATTTAATATAATGGTTGGTTACAATAAAAAAAATATCACATTCCTCAATTGTACTCTGTATTTCAAAATAACTTTGGATCGGAGAGCACCGGGTGGTGGTTCTCAAGTGTGGCCACATATTTCCCATCTACACTCCATATTTCTCTTCATTCCGAAAGATTGATGAAAAAAAAGTCCGTGTCTTGGGAAGAACAATTGTGGCAAAAAAATCTCCAAACAAATTAATAGTGGTTTGCACTCCTTATCTCTCTTCGTTCCAAAAGATTAACCAAAAACGCGTGTCTTGGGAAGAACAACCGTGGCGATAAAAAATCTCCAAACAAATTAATAGTGGTTTCCATAGCAGTCGCAGGATTTTGTTCAGCAACCACATTAAGTAAACTTAAACCTCTGTTCGGCCATTTTATATGTAATGTCATATGACATAGACAAAACTTCCCTCATCCCATACGATCAAGTTGGATCACTTTGATAAGCATACCATCCTTTTTCGAATAAACCCCGATGTCAAGCATATTTCGTGATATCATGAGCATGGCCTTTTAATTAAAAAAATAAAAATAAAAAATAAAATAATTACTAAAAAACAGATGTTTGTAGGTGAAGTTTTCTATGGACATTGAGAAACGGTTGGTCGAATTCGACATCGTTCTTGGTGACGGTTGGTCGAATTGATCAGTGACGATTGGGATTTCTTCTCAACAGCAATATTTTCAACATCCGTATCCCAGTTAGGATCCCTAATTTGCCAGGTCCGGCTGTGGTCTGTTTATTGAAAGAATTACAGTATTACGTTTCTGTGAAGTAGTTAAAAAGTAATGAGACATGTCTTGACCAAAGATAGCGGTTATGCCTAACCTCTACAAACTGCTATTACTTTTCCTGAGGCCCCTAACAGAAAATGTTAGAGTAAATCACTATATAAAATATAGAAAAGCAATTATAGTGTTTCAAACTTTAACAGCAGAATTAACAAAATAAGACAAACACACAGTAGAAGAGACAACGATTTTAACGTGGTTCATCCAATGTGGGTTACATCCACCGAGAATTTTCAGTCATTTCTTTCTCAATCCAAGCAATAGAGGGTTACAACCTACAACAAACATCTGCTGTAATTTCCTCTCTATATTTACAAGGAATCAACACAGTAATTTCCATTGTATACTCTGTTTTTCCTCACAACTATATATAAGAAAAAAACAGAAAAAAAACTGCTTTTCTTAATACATTCCAAGATTAACACTGAGTTCCCAACACCTAATTTTGGGATAAAAACAAAAAAAATTTCCCTACCCGTCTTGCAGTAAATCTAGAAACTTTCTTTGTTTAGCCTCCTCATAATTAGGCTCCATTCCTAACAATCTCCCACTTGGAGACTAATTCCATTGCACCATACTTCAACCAAGGACTGAAAAATTCTCATCATGGCCTCTTATTCCTTAAGGCCAACTGAAGTTGAGCAAAACTCAACTTTTCTCTTGACACCACTTTTGTAAGCATATCAACAGGATTTTGTGATGTGTGAACTTTCCCTAATTTCAAATATCTATCTTCCACTACTGATCTAATGAAATGATACCTGAGTTTGATGTGTTTAGTTTTTGAATGGAATGCCGAATTCTTTGCAAGGTGTATAACACTCTGGCTATCACTCCACAACCTATTATCCTCTTGCTTATTCCCCAGTTCTTCCACTAGTCTTTGCAACCAAACAATCTCTTTACTTGCTTCTACAACATCAACATATTCAGCTTCAATGGTTGAGAGGGCAACTACGTGTTGGATTTTAGAAATCCAACTAACCGCTCCTCCTCCTATAGTAAATATGTAGCCAGTAGTGCTCCTTCCACCATCAAGATCACCTGCCATATCAGAATCTACAAAACCTTTCAAGAATATATTAGAGCCTCCAAAATTCAAAGAATAATTTGAAGTTCCTCTCAAGTACTTGAGTATCCATTTTACCGCTTGCCAATGTCCTTTTCCTAGATTACTCATAAATCTACTCACTACTCCCACTACGTGGGCAATGTTTGGTCTTGTACAAACCATTGCATACATCAAGATTCCAACCGTTGATGCATAGGGAACCTTATCCATATGCTCTTGTTCCTTTTGTGTCTTGGGACACAAATCTTTGGTGAGTTTGAAATGCTTTGCCAATGAAGTAGCAACAGACTTTGCATTGTTCATGTTGAATCTCTTAAGCACTTTTTCAATGTATTTTGCTTGTGATAATTTCAGAGTGTGACTCTCCTTGTCTCTTGTTATCCTCATACGAAGCATTTGTTTGGCTTCTCCCAAATCCTTCATGGCAAAGGATTTATCCAACTTCTTCTTGAGCATGTTTATATCTTGCATATTTTTTCCTGCAACTAACATGTCATCCACATACAATAGCAAAATAACATAGTTACCATTTCCAGTTTGCTTAAAATATACACAATGATCACTTTGACATCTTTCAAACCTTTGATTAGCCATGAACTTATCAAATTTTAAATACCACTGTCTAGGAGCTTGTTTTAACCCATACAAGCTCTTTTTTAGTAATACCCAATCCTCTTTACCTTTTACCTGAAAGTATTCTGGTTGGTGCATATAAATTTCCTCCTCCAAATCACCATGAAGAAATGTTTTCTTCACATCCAAATGCTCCATATACAAATTTTCTATAGCTATAAGACACAAAATAGCTCTAATAGAGGTCATTTTTACAACTGAAGAAAAAATCTCATCAAAATCAATACCTTTTTTCTAAGCGAATCCCTTGACCACTAGTCTTGCTTTGTATCTCTTATGCCCTTCGTTCTCCTCTTTAATCCTGTACACCCATTTATTGGTCAAAGCTCTTTTACCTTTGGGTAGCTCAACCAAATCCCAAGTTTGGTTGTGGAATAAAGAGTCCATTTCTTCATTCATTGCAAGCTCCCACTTATTCTTGGTATCCATCTGTAATGCTTCTTGAAAACATTCTGGCTCACCAGCATCAATATACAAAACATAATCAAAGAAACGTTGAGGAATTTTACTTATCCTGGTAGATCATCTAACAACACTTTCTGGAGATTGAGGTGCTTGTTGTTGCTACTGTACATTTTGATCTTCTACCACTTTTGGAGTTACCTTTTCTATGTGTCCATCAAGGTCTATGTATTCAGTAATTTCCTCTTTCTGTTTCTTTCCCTACAACCGATCTTTATACAAGTTTTTTCATTAAATATGACATCCTTACTTCTAATGACTTTTCGGTTATCACAATCCCATAATCTATAACCCAAGCCATCAATACCGTAACCAATAAAACAACACTTTTGGGCCTTAGCATCTAACTTATTTCTGTTCTCTTTGTCTATATGTATAAAAGCCTCACATCCAAATACCTTAAGGATAGAATAATTTACTAGTTTACTTGTCCAAATCTCTGTCGAAATTCCTCCATCCAAGGCACTAAACGGTCCTCTATTAATCAGATATACTGCAGTATCAACAACATGAGACCATAAAAATAATGGTAATCCTGCATGTATTCTCATGCTCCTAGCATGCTCCATGATGGTTCTATTCATTCTTTCTGCAACCCTATTTTCTTGAGGTGTTCTTGGAACTACCTTGATTTTTCTAATTCCATTTTTAGAACAAAACACATCAAATTCTTTATTGCAATATTCTCCACCATTATCCAACTTTAGACACTTTAAACTTTTTTTAGTTTCATTTTCAACTAATGCTTTCCAATTCTTGAAGGTATTAAAAACATAACTTTTATTCTTAATGCAATATATCCATGTTTTCCTTGTTGCATCATCAATAAAAAGTACATAGTAAGAGGAACCTCCAAGAGAAGTTACCTGAGCTGGGACCCAAACATCTAAGTGCACAAGCTCCAATCCCTCTTTCTTCCTTTCCTTGCCATCCTTGAGAAATCTAACTCTCTTTGCTTTACCATAAACATAATCCTCACAGAATTCCAAATCAATCTCTTTTAACTTAGGCAATAACTTTATTGAATGTAAAATTTCCATACCTTTTCCACTCATATGGCCAAGTCTTTGGTGCCACAAAGATGCACTCTCACCTGTAGAAACTAAATTCATGGAGCAGTGAGAAAAATCAGTAAGTAAATAAAGAGTACCCACCAATTTACCTCTAGCTACTATCGATGAACCTTTAGTAACTTTCCAAGCATTTTCTCTGAATGCAAACGTGTATCCTTCACCATCAAGCTTACTTGCCGATATAAGATTTCTTTTTAAATATAGTATGTCTCACCTCTTTAAGAGCCCATTGACATCCATTTGGGGATTTAATCAAAATCTTTCCAATACCCATGATTTTACATGGTTGGTCATTTCCCAACTGAACCTATCCAAATCTCCAAAAACATAATCTATGAAGTATTCACTATGTGAGGTAGCATGGAATGAAGCACCACTATCAATTACCCAATAATCACTATTTCTATCAAGAGATAAGATTAATTTTTTTAGTAATATTGGTTTTTGAAGTGTTACCATTATTATCATTACCTTCATTTCCATCACCCTTTCTTTGCTAATAGTCCTTCTTGAGATGACCCTTTTTTCCACAGTGCCAACACTATAGCTTTCCTTTTCCACGTGATTTGGATCTGCCTTTGGATTTGCCACGATGTGAACTCTTGCCTCTTTCTCTTCCTCTTCCTCTATTCTCAATAGTTAAGGCGGTGCTAGATGATTCTCTTGTGGTTTTTCTTCTTATGTCCTCACTGAGTATCACACCAACCACATCATCAAATTCTAATTTATTTGAACTCGAACTAGAGTTACTTACCACCATTACCAAACTGTTCCAACTTTCTGGAAGAGAGCATAAGATTAATAAGGCCAGCTCATCATCAAAATCCAATCCTACTGAATGCAATTGATTAGTGATAGTAATAAATTCATTTAAATGATTATGCACAGATCCTCCTTCACTCATTTTCATGTTAAATAACATTTTCATTAAGAATACCTTATTTGATGTTCATGGTTTCTCATACATCTTGGCCAACTTATCCATGACTCCCTTGGTAGTCTTTTCATCAGAGATGTTGAAGGCTACGGTGGCTCCCAAGCACAACCTCACAGTACCCAATGCCTTTCTATCAAGGAGACTCCACTCCTCATCAGACATAGTTGAAGGTCTCTTTGTTTCCCCCTCAAGAGGTAAGTAAAGATCCATCTAGTACAAGTAATCCTCCATCTACATCTTCAAGAATTGAAAGTTTTGGCCATTGAATTTTTGAACTCTAAACCTCTTTTTTTCCGCCATTGCTCTTACTTGATCCAGAAAATATTTTTCTATCAAGTGCACCCAACAAAACAACCGCTTTGATACCACTTGTTAGAGTAAATCACTATATAAAATATAGAAAAACAATTATAGTGTTTCAAACTTTAACAACAAAATTAACAAAATAAAACAAACACATAGTAGAAGAGATAACGATTTTAACGTGGTTCACCCAATGTGGGTTACATCCACCGAGAATTTTCAATCCTTTCTTTCTCAATCCAAGCAATAGAGGGTTACAACCTATAGCAAAAATTTGCTGTAATGTCCTCTCTATATTTACAAGGAATCAACACAATAATTTCCATTGTATACTCTATTTTTTCCTCACAACTATATATAAGAAAAAAACAGAAAAAAAACTGCTTTTCTTAATACATTCCAAGATTAACACTGAGTTCCCAGCACCTAATTTTGGGATAAAAACAAACAAACTTTCCCTGCCTATCTTGCAGTAAATCCAAAAACTTTATCTGTTTAGCCTCCTCATAATTAGGCTTCATTCCTAACAAGAAAGACGAGCTTATCGGAGAGTTCCATAATCTTTGTGGAACGTGGAGCAAGCTCCTCTTCCATCATTTGAAAATTTTTAATCTCAGTCATTTTAGCGAAATCAAGATTAGTCAAGGAAGCTATCCCTCCTTTTTTTTCCATCAAAAGAAGTTCTCCTATAACTAAATATACGAAAGAATATAAAAAAATGCAATTGTTTAGGAGGATTTAAAATTGGATTCCAAGCCCCTACCGTCGCTTCAAAGTGGCATGAGAAGATAGGTATTCTGTCAATTTCAAAAGAAGATTGTTGTTTGCTGCAAACTTCTCTTCTGAAAACTTTGTCAAGTGTGTTGCTGCACTTCTTTATCTTGGATCTCTCTTCTTTCCTCTTCCATGTGTTGGAGGTGGATATTTGAAGGTTGTCAATTGTCATCGAACCATGATTAAGCAAAATAAATCAAAGATATCATCTTGAACCTATACTGAATATAGGTTGAATATAGGTTGTTTGAAACTGCTCAATTTCCCCACCGTAGTACTCACTATGTATTAAAACTTAGAAGAACCCGTAAAGAGCTTATATGTTTCATCTATGATATATATCTCTATATGTATAAAAGTTGTATAAATTTAGTGGTTTAAAGGTATAGATTTTAAAATTTTGAATAAATATTTGAGGTTTAAATTTTTTAGTTTAAATTATGTTTTTATAATTAAATAATTATATTAAATATTTTTTATAACTTTTTATTTGAATTTTTTTTTTTTTTTAAATTGCATCCAAACAAGGAACACATAAAATATGTAATTTTTAATTAAGATGCAAAAGTTAAAAATACTTAGAGTTTATATTTCATTGGAATAACCTGTATCTTTAAGTAATAGACTCGTTCCCTTAATTTTATTTTATTTAATAAATTAAAATTTATAAAAATTAGCTTAAAAATTAGGTCAATAAGTTCTTTGTCTAAATACGAAGGCTATATTTTGTTGTTAAACTTAGTTCTTATACTATAGAAGAAGTCTAGCTGTTAGGATTAGTTTTTGTCGGTAAGAGAGAGATAAATGTTTTCCTCCAATTATGAGGAACCTTGTAAGAATTATGTTTTAATGGTAAAATTAGATTTTAATTTAGTAACAGCATATGTAAAACTTTATAAAAATGAAATATAAAAGAATTGATAAAATTTAATAGTTATAATATTTAAAAGGCTTGAAGAATGGTAAACAACACCTAATTATATGTTATTTATAATTATTTAACGTGTTTTATTTATAACTATATTTCCATAAAGTTCAAATAATGTTTCAAAATGCATATTTCAAACATAATTAAGATGTCTTCAATGTTTTTTTATTTGTTAATTAATTATTTTTTAATATTGATCTTACATTTGCGATTTGTGATTTATGAGTAGTTAAAAGGATGAAATTTTATTTATTAATTTTTTAAATTAAAACATAGATAAAAATAATAGTCTTCCAAAAATTTTATATAATAATACTAAGATTTAATATTTCCTTAAATTTTAACAGTAATATTATATATATATTGAGTATTATTTGAACCAAAATGATCTAGTTATTATATTATGTTAGTAAATATAATTCTAAGTGTATAATTTCTTTTGGTGTTAGAGACATTATTTTGTCATAACATTAATAATTTATTCTTCTTCTTTTAGCATGTTTTGAACCTTTATTCTTATTAATAGAAATCATTCACCATTATGTAGAAATATCAAATAATTCATCCAAAATAACAATGCACACAATGAATGAGAGATAGACCTTCAAATACAACAACACTATTATTATTTTTAAAGGATGAAAACACTTCATAATATTTCTCAAATAAGATCCATTCTATAAACCTATATATTACTAGAGAAAACTTGATATGATTGATGATGATTACAATGATAATATCCCTTCATAAAATACCCATTTTATTAAAATATTATCTCTCTCATTATTATAATATAATAAACCTTAGATTATGTGCAGCCGATTCAAACTATCCATAATACCCTTACACAATGTAATACCATATCTTCATATTCATCTCCTTAGTTACCCTATCATTATACTACCTATAAAAATTTTACCCTTAAAACATAAGAACAAATTAAATAATATGATCTTCTAAGAAACACTAAAAAATAGAACTAACATTAATCTTACATCCATTCTAGTAAAACTTTGATTTGTGGTAGTCTTCAATGATTCTAATTTGTCGTTATGTCACTTGAGTATTCATAACTACTTTAAGAGGTGAAAATTATGCACACATTAAGAGATGAAATAAAGTTGTTGACTTCATAGTCAACCAAGGAATTAGTAGTAGCTCAAAAAATATTTGGATGGACTCGTTTCCTCCTCATGTGATATCTACTTTAGTTCTTGATGGTTATTCTAGCTCTTGTCAAATGAAGTTTTTGTAGGTTATGCTCTATCATGGATATGTTTCATCCAAGGATTATTTCTATTTCTTTGAGCAATGTTCTTAGTTTCAATTATGGGGTATGAAAAGGAATAGTTATAATTATTTTATAACAAAGGCTAAATTTTAGTTGTATTAGTTTACTAAAATTTACTATGTAAGGAAGGTTTTAATGTGGAAGATTTTTGGGGGGTAGCCACCTATTTCTCGCAAGAAGATTATCAATACCCATATTGAAGTCAATTATCTAAAGAGAGATACCTAAACTTGTGAACATGGTTTTATGAACATGGTTTGGTGTGCACACAATTGCTTGTAAAAAAAGAACACATAAAAAAAAAGGAGAGGAAAAGGAAGTGGAGATTCAGGAGTAATATCTAAGATTTGGGAAGTGCTTTCAAATTCTCGTTGCTTTTGTAACCAAGGATAAATTTTAGCTATATCATTTTATTCAAATTTACTATGGAAAATAGGTCTTACTGTGGATGACTCTATTGGCACTAGCCAACCTATTGGTAGGAAGAATATTTTCAATACCCATATAGGAGCTAATTATCTAGAGTTGGATACCCAAAATTTATATATTGTAATAGATACGAGGACCAATGTTGAGGAGGCACTCTTATTTTAGTATACCCTCTACCATAAGAATCATCCTCTTTGAAATACTCAAATTTTAAAGGACTATTAGAAGATGTTGAAGATCTAGATGTTGATGGTCTACGTGCAGATTAAGAAGAAGGAAGACTTAGAGGTGGATGTTAGCCTCTCCAAATATTAGTTAACCATTCCAATCTCTTATTCTATTTGCAATATTTTATTTATGGCCTATTGTGTTAGTTTTTCATGTTGTTCTTTGATCTGGTTTTTTTTCTTGGTTATTTATTTTTGACCTTGGGCTTTTGTCCCTGCTAGAAGTTTTGTTGGCCTATGTAAAACTGTTGGGGGCCTATCAAAAAACCCCTATTTTCACCATTAATAAAATAATAATATTAACTAAATAATCCAACCAATAATAACCTAGATTAATATCCACATCATTCATCTCAACAAAATGAAAATATATATGTAAAACCTATTTACCCATGGGGATCTTCAAATATTAAAAAATTTGAACATTCTCACTTTAAATTTCTATGTTATTAATTTTTGATACTTGAGCCTACAACCTCTATATTATAGGTAAATACAACATTAGAACCTTTCTAAATCAAGAGAATATGTAAATATTATTGTGAAATTAGTGAATTTTATGTTTGAAATCTACAATATGGATACCTTGTAAGGTTGGATTACATATGAAGATAAATATGGCAAAGATATATGTTATATATAAACATAATATAGATACTAGGATAAATATGAATGAAAGTAATTAAAAGCAATCAAACCAATACATTGAATAATTTAATAAAAACACAATGAGAGAGAGGGAGGGAGAGAGATAGAGGGAGATTAAATTTTTTATTTTTTCTAATTCTAATATTCTTTGTTGATGATAATATAAACTATTAACATTGAGGTAGGAACTCCTTTCTAGGGGAAGAGCTAATATAGAGAGAAAATAATAGTGTACTCTTGTTATGTATGATGGATATAGGTGCCAGAATACTCTTTAGATGCATATGAAAGAATATGGAAGACTAAATTCACATATTGTACTAGATGAAGAGCTAGGAGGAAATAATATAAAGTGTATTGATCTTGATTCAACCAATTTGACCTAATATATTGTTGTTTTATAATATATTAACTTGTAAGACTATGAATTGGTATTCATAGTAAATTATTATTTAAGACATTGCTTGCAAGTGTGTTAGTTAAAATTATATGTAATAATTATCTAAAATTTTATTGATAAATTTAGTGGTGGTATTATCCTTAGAGAGACCCATAAAAGTGATCTACACAATCAATTTAATAAAATATATCATAAATTAAAAATGCTTTGATTAATAATTATACAATATAGTAGGAAACCTAAACATTTGTAGGTCCTATAATCACCAAATAGGAAACAAAACCATCAACTATGAAAGGAATTTTTTCTTGGATGAAATATCAAATAATTTTACCTATCCTAGGCATTATATATTGAAGTATATTAAGTGGACTATTGATGATCGTAATCATAGTTGCTTAAATCATGAGGATAGAAATGTAAGGTATATAAATTTGTATGAACCTCATCCTCTACCATCTAGTCACATGCACATCTATAGATATGAAAAATATTAGAATCTACTTATTTTTATTATTTAAATTTGAAATATGGTTTGGTATTTTTTATAGTATACAAATGTTACCTTCCTAATGTTATGAATTCTAAAAATAGCTAATAATTAAAAAAGTTATTCCTAATTTTTTAATTTATATCTAAGGATTACATACATGTGTAAACATCTATTATTTTTTTCATCTATGAACCTTTTTTAATTTATTTTATGCACTATTTTTCTCTTATTGTTAATGTATTTGTTGTAATATATTGGGTATCATTTATACTTTATGATCTTTATAAGGTATTTATTCATTCTCATTTACGAGGTGTTGAAATAAATTTACCTATCTATTTCCTCTATATTATAATCCTATATGGTCTTATTTACTTTTGTTAATTAGCTATATCTTCTTTGCCTTACATGAGGATTTTGTTCACCTTGCACATTGGTTTCACTCTGTTTGATAGGAGGTGTGTTAGGGTCTTTTTTAACTCAAATTATATCATTCTAAAGGTTACATATATTTATATATATATTATTTAATAAACTAAATATCCAGATTTGATAAAATTTAAATAAAAAATTCAAGAAAACTAACATCTCTACCTCAAAATATAAATGATTTACATAAATTGATTTTTCCAAAATATTCCTATATGGTTGATATGTGATAGGAATATTTTGGACATAATAGTTACTAAATAGGCAATTTGAGAGATTTGTGAAGTTAGAAAAAAATTCAAAATCATCGATGTTATGCATAATTATACAAATGTATTCTATAAAAAATAATGCATATGTGCTTCTAAAAGTAGCATATTTATGTTATTAGAAAAGGATTACTCATAAGAAATGTCTATTTTAGCCTTGGTGGTATGTCAATGCTCAAGAGATATTTAAATTTTAAAATATAACGATACACCTTATATTTTATACGTTCTATATGAGGTCTTGGAGTGTTGAGATAAAAGGTCAAAGGTACTTTGAAATGTTATAAATCTATCAAATAAAGGAAATAAAGATGTATTTATGGTAGTGGGGATATGCCATATAATATTTATGCTAAAGGTAAATTTATATTAGGTTATTCTGATAACATTAGCTAAGTATTGGTACTGTAAGACAACTATGTTTTAGCTCTCAATAGGGGAGATGTCATATGATATATCCTTTGGTTATTGACTAGAGGTGTTCTAGGCGAGTCTGGTTGAGACTAGGGATGTTGATTGGAAATATTGATAGGTGATGAAGATTTATTACTACTTTATTCAAGAATTGATGTCAATATTGCTTACCTAAGGAGACATTTGAATAGGATGAGCACCATTTTATATGCATTAGTATTAAGGGTTTTGGTGGTAGATATATGAGATGAGTAGATTGTTTTTGCATGGGAACTAAGGGTACTTGGGTGATTGTATAGGATATTATAGGGAGTGGTGTATAGGGAGTATAAAATTCTAGTATTCTTAACACTTTTACAAGTTTGGGCCTTGGATCATATAACAATCATGCAACCACATATTTTTTAAGGAGAGTAGATGGTCAGTAGTGCTTTTGGCATTTAGATGGGATGTCATTTTGAGACAAGATGAGGTGCATCATCTATGTAATAGTTTATCAAGGTGATAAGGGTGATGGATGATCTTAGGTAATATTGGCATTTATGAAAACCTTATCAACTACATTTAATATGGGAAAATGATAGATATTAGATGAATAGAGTATGATACATTAGGTGGTTGGTAGGATCAAAGGGCAAGTGAGAGTTATACTATTTTTATTAGGTCATTAGAGAATTTAGTGGGATATAAGATATTTTAGAGGGACCAAAGTGATTTAGGTATGCCTATTAGGAGTTAAGAGTTGGTGGTTACCCTAATACACTTAGTTATATAGATGCGGATTTATATTATCTAATTAATTTATATCTTGGTGTAGACACCAAAACAGCACCAATCCGATTATGTGACTGCAAACACTGATCGCTTTGACAAACACAGCTCCCAGGGCAGCCCTCAGAGGTTAAACAGTGGTCTTAACCACTTTCATAGCAATTTTGTAAGGTCAAGAAGCAATTTGGCACACTTAGACACTTTGCCCAGTATTCGTCTCACCCAGGGACGAATTCAAAATAGAATCCGTCCCACCCCAGGATGAATTCTGAATCCGTCCCTGGGTGGGACGAATTCTAAGCTTAACGGGAAAAAAGACAAATGGTGCCAAGTGGCAGCCCAGAACAGTCAGTTAATGACTCTCGCCTTGCACGCGTGTGTAGGTGGACAGAGGGGCCGTTAGAAGACTGTCACAAAAGGCATTTATCAAAGCTCAAGTCAATGGAGGACTCCCCTCCCTCATGGGAAGACAAGACTGCCACATGGCGCCTATGACCAACACATGGCATTTGTGCTTCCCTCCCAAAAGAGACCCCATGGGTCTATAAAAGGTGGGACTTTTCTCACCCAAAATAGACAAAGTTGAAGGAGTTTTCAAGCAACGAAGTGTCTGTCGAGTTGAAGACCCACTTGCATCCCTTTTGGTTCACCTTCCCACATCCACCAATCTCTTTTGCAAGGGAGGTTGTTGGGTGGCCTTTGGAAGCTCGAACCTGACCCAAATCCAACACATGGACACCCGAACCAACCAATTCGCCGACCCCCCAATCCTAAGAGGTTTTGGGCCCATCCCTGGTGGATTGGCTCCAAAATCAAGTGCCAACGGTGGGAGGCCCACTTGGGCACCCCCGCACCTCCCAAGTCCTATTTTAAGTTTTAGAGCATTTTAGATTACTTTTTAGATTGCATTTTGTGTTATTAGGTTTGATTAACCCATAGCTGCAATTTTGTAACTTTTGGTCAGATTCTAGTATGTTTTGTGTCGCTTTGTTGTTTCGCTGACTTGCAGGTGTCGAGGTCAAATTCCCGAGGGTGGAGGCCAAATTGGGAGAATCCGACCATCTGGGTCATCCCAAAATGGCCCCAATTACATAACCCCCCTATTTGCAGGTGTTTTGTAGGTCTCGAGATCCGACATTGGAGCAGCAGCAGGTCGGTTTCTTCAACACAGAAGAATTCGTCCCACCCAGGGACGAATTGCAGTCAGAATTCGTCCTGCCCAGGGACGAATTCCAGTTGAAGGTAGATTGGCCAGTCTGTCTCAGTGGCAGTGGCCTTCTGGTAACTTTTCCTATCTTCTGTCAAGTTTTGAAGCCATTTGGACTCACTGTATTTATCGTTTCAGGCAAATGTTTACATGCATATTTCGTTAGTTTTAGAGAACAAACACTTTTCATTTGCGGCAGATGCTACTGACATCTTGGTTGTTTCTTTGTTCGCAGGAGAAGCAACGGAGGTTAGGAACTCATCGACATCAGCGACGGCATCATCTTGGCCCGCCCATTGCAATCGTGGGCACGCGGAAGGAGGAAGACTAAATCACACATTGTAACAATGACAAATTTAACGCTCCTAGCCCCTAAAAAGGGAGGAGACGTCTATGTAACCGAGGATAAGATATTTGAATAAAGAGGGCTGTGATTTCTTTACATCTTTTCTCTCCTTTTCAAATTGTCTCCTTTCTTCGTTTTTGTGCATAAGGTTAAAGCGTTACATTTCGTCTTATATTGCATAATTAGTGTTCCCTCTGCCCGGAATCTCGTGCTTTCAGTGGCGATCACGGTGGGACTCTGTTCCCTGGTTTTTAAAATCACAGAAAACTGATCAAAGTTTTGTGTTTGTGCTTGACAGGTACATTTTTTTTTGTTGCAGACTGCTATTCGTCTCTGACAGGGACGAATTCTTTTCTGCAATTCGTCTGACCCTGGGACGAATTCAAATTCGTCTCTCGGGAGGGACGAATTCTGTTCTCGCAATTCGTCTCCCAGAGGGACGAATTCCTTCCTGTAGATTTTCAGAGCAGAAATTCAGAGACAACAGGAGCAGGCAGAGAAGAGGTAGGGATTTTCATGATCTCTGTTATATTTTTTTGTTTCTGTTTCTGTTCCTTTGATTGTTTTCATCTTGTCCTGCATTGCATAAGAAAAGTCATGTATGCTTGTTTCATTTTTGTTGAATAAAACGAATCCCACACACATCACGAAACAATTTTAAACCAAGGAGCTGGTCGTAAGACCCCAGCCCTTGATCAAGACCATTGGTGGATTTCATCACCACCTTGGCTTGATTTGCATCCATTTCCCGATTGTCAACTCGTTGTTAGGCGTAAATCCCGACGAAGACAGACCGAGTGTCGCTGGGGTGATTCCCATGCGCGCGAGGATAAGTCTTCTATGGTAGGTGCCATTAACAGGACAATCCCCCTTCCGTACCGCCTATGTACCACGTACCTTCTGCTCTCACGTACCTATAGTCTCCCTCTCGTAAGGGCGGGTATATAGAGAGGTTGGTATATCGGCCTGGTTGGTATATTGAAGGGGCTACCATTTTGGGAGTTATATGAGCCGTCATAATGCATTTAAACGATCTTCAAAACCTACAAAAACAAAACAAAACATCAAAATGCACTAAACTAGTTTAGGACACACCATTTAATCCTTAAAAGAGATAATCACGATTTTGTGAATGCGTGTGCTTAATTCTGCTTAGTGTAGACAAAAAAAAAAAAATCATAAACGAGATAAAAACTTATTTAGATAGCATAGAAGCACCGCAATGGTGTACACCCGCAGTCAAGCCCAATCAAGGGCAGAAGCTCCGGAAGGTACACAAAAAGTAGGCACAAGTCGCCTTCACTTCAGTCCTGAGGATTTGGTCATACCGCCTTATAGGTCTAACCTACAAAAGAATCCAATTCAGAATCCTCTGTGGGGTATGCCTATTCAAAGCAGCCCCTTTCGGGAAGATGCCTTACATGTAGACCTTGACATAAATAGAGAATCACCTCTTGAAGTTAGGCATGAGTGGCCACCGTGCGATGAAGCGCTAAACAGGCACACCGTCCATTTGGAGGGGCAACGTGGATATGGCGTCCCTTCTTTACCTATCATCAGAACAGAGAGACCAAATCCGGAGCGCAGGGCTCCTTACATAGGGTGACCTAACTCCGCCCAACCCATTTACACCCGTGAAAGGGAGTATGAGGAAAGCCATCGCATTCCTCGAGGGCAACAAACAATGCGGGAACCTTGCATTTCCGCACCAGCAGGATATCATGATCACCCCTTGAGGCCAGAACCTCGAGCACATACCGCCTACCTCGACAGAGGGAAGCGACCCCTTGAGATTTTAGAGCATCAAAACCGAGGTAAACCCATAGGAGGAACATTTGAACCTTCTGAACAAAATAGGGTAGATCAAATTGACCCGGCTGTCGCCAGATATACCACCCGTCAAGCCCAAATCATGCGGCTTAAACAAAGTCAACAAGAGATAGAGTATCAATACCGCTTGGATAAAGAACGCATGCAACGCGAAGCGGATGAGTTACGCTATGAAATACCTGAGAGGGGGCCAACCCCTCGCATCCAAAGAGCTGAACAGTATGAGAGGCATAATCCGTTGGCACAAGACAGGTCTCCACGACCTCGTCAAGCCCTGCCCCCAAGACCTCATAGATTCGAGAGGGAGGCAACTCCCCAAAACAATGATGGGTACCTTTAGCAAGAGCTTGATCAGGGTCATAGGTTTCGCCCAGAGACTCCTCAAGAATTTTACGAGGAGTATGAACCGGAAGAGGAATATGTTGAAACTCCCCATCAAGGCAGGAAGGATGCCATTCGGCCACCCCTCCATAGGCCTCCAGCTTACCGTAACTTGCAACAAGAGCGAACAAGAGAGGAAGAAATAAAATCTTTCGATGCATACCAAGCGCTATTGGAGCGTTTGGAGTCTCGTGGAGACAAAAGTCGCCGGGCATCAAAAACCCACATTACGTCTACTCCGCAATAATCCGGTGCATCCCTCGGTGCCTACACCTCTTTACCCCGAACACTTCAAGTTGCCTCAATTGGCCGTTTTTAAAGGTGAAGAGGACGCACAGGAACACGTTACACGATTTCTAAGCCAATGCTTCGGCATCCAAGATAATGACGCATTATTGCTTAGAACATTCATAACCACATTCGTAGGCCCTACCTCGGATTGGTTCACACAACTGCCCAAACACAACATAAGCAGCTTAGATCAGCTAGTAGATGCGTTTCTTGAACGTTTCGCCTTCAACACAAGGAAGAAGGCATCACTTAGTGATCTTGCTAGCCTTAAACAATTTGAGGAGGAAACAATGGCAGCATACGGGAACCGATGGAGAGCTTTGCTTTCTAAGTTACCCTACCGTCCTCCCATGTCGGACCTCACGCAAATGTTCGCAAAAAGTTGCTTAAAATCAATCTCTCGGTCTATTGTTACTCGCGACAATACGACAGCTTAGAAGAAGCTTTGGCGCAAGCCAGAGTCATAGAAGAGATTAAGATAGGCGAAGGCGCAATTGCCAAGCCTAAGAAGAAAGAGTGGAATAAAACCACTAAAACTGGGACAACGCAACCACAACACGCTGCAGTCAACCAAGTTGCGATAAATGTCCCCGCGCTTGTGCAAGAAACGTAGCCTCAAAAGGCTAACTACCAGGCAGTGCCTCCTGCTTACGAAAGAGATAACAGAAGACAGGAGCAGTATCAACAGCGTCGCCCTAGGCGACAATTCACCCCGTATGCGGAGTCTAGGGACTCCTTATTTGACCGCTTGTCAGCGGCAAATTTAGTTACTCTGCCAAAAATCCAAATTTTTGACCCTAACATTCCCAAGCCTAGGGGGTATAGGGAGGAATTGTATTGCAGATTCCATAGGCGCAGAGGACATGACCTAAATGGGTGCTAGAAATTCAAAGAACTAGTCCAGGATTTGATCGATAATAGAACATTGGTCGTGGACAACCCCATCGCACCAAACAACCAACAAATGGGGGTATTCAAGGACCCCTTGCCTGCCCACGAGGCACGGAAAAAACCGCTCCGGATTAACGAGGTGCGACAAGATCTTCCCGCACAAGGATTTGTGGGAATGATTAGCATTGTAACAAGGAACAGAAGATACCCAACAGTTGCCCCCGAGGTAGCCGCGAGGGAAGTTCCGTCGACATCGCAGCCTCAACAACGCCCAACGCAGCTACCTCCGCCTAGACCTGAGGTCACGATACGAACCAAACTCACGCAGAGTTTGCGGACCACGTCGGCTAGGCTGTCCATCTACGAGCTTATTCAACAATCAGCTCCCCATAGAGAAGCTCTTATGGACATTTTAAAAGCCATTGAAGTACAACCCCATGAAGCAAATTCTTTCAACGCCTTCGTGGGACATGTGAAACAATGTACGGAGCCTGTCATCACATTCAAAGAAGACGAGGTCAAAACGATATCAAATGACATGCCGGATCCACCCCCGCACGTTATCGCGCGGGTCAACGGGATCCCGTACAAGAGAGTGCTGATAGATACTGGCTCGTCCAAGAACATCATAACCACCGCAGCGTTAAAACATTTAAAACTGCCACCTCTCACATCACCGCTTCCACGTACACACCGCGAGCTTTTAACGATGTAATTTGCTCGACAGTCGGCACAGTTGTTCTGCCTCTCCAGGTAGGACAAAAGTCAATACCCACACTGTGCCATGTGCTGGAAGGCGAAATGGCTTATAATATACTGCTAGGGCGGCCTTGGATCAGGGACATGAAGTGTGTCCCCTCGATCGCACACCAATGCTTGAAGTATGCCTATGAAGGGCAAATACATGTAGTCCCAATGGACTTAGAGCCCTTCAAGTATTGCAATGCGGTACAATTCATACCTCAATCGACCCTCCCATCAACGCATTTGGATTTTCAATTAAATCCATCTAAACAGGGTCCAATACCGCAGGCACCACTGGTGGCCAACAAGGCAAAATCCCAGCCAGGTGAGACTTCATCACCTACTCCTTCATCATCAACGCCACCTACCATGGCCCAACAGAAGGACAAGGGAAAGCAAATCATGGAAGAGGTTAAGCCTCTAGAAGAGGGGTTGCCCATGATTTCAACGATATCAACAGAGGAAACACCCAACACAACACAAACCAAGACTCCTGAACAACCAAACATAGAATGGACTCAGGAAGGACTACCGTTTCCTCCTACCCAATCATCAACAATCACTGTTGAGATGGCCAGTACGGGCCTGGGGGAGTACTTAGTGCAAAACATTGTGGCAACCCCCACATTGGAGTCAGTGCAGGACATGGGAAGACCTCGCCTTCCCATAGGGACAATTGTTCCACTAGGCTACCCTCCCAACCAGACAAATTTTGTGTATGGGGGCCTTGATCATGGTTCTGAACCATGCGAACAAAAGGAAACAGATGAAGAGCCTTTTGTCGAAAACATCAATTATCTGTCGAACCCGAATTTGCCCTAAAATATCTCGAACAATGCAATTGGCATGGGTATGGGCTAGGCAGATATGAGCAAGGGATGCGGATCCTTTGCCAACCAAGATATCAGATGCCATATGACAAGTCAGGGGTAGGGTTCAACCATCCCCTGCCATTAGACATCTTGGTTGAAAATATGCAAGGCCTAGAAATAGGCAACAAGGGGGGATTGGCACAAGACCCGTACGCCAATCCAAACATAGAATACACATTAGGGGATTATCTCCCATGGTCTAAAAACACCCCTGGAAATAGCAATAATCCCTCTCCTTTGCTAGAGAGAGGTGAAAGTTCAGAGAGCAATCCTCAAAGAGAACAACAACGGCTTCCAGACATTTTTCTGAAACTGTTCCCCTTAGAGGTTCCAGATGAAATAACACAGTCTCAAAAGAATCAGGTCCCTCCACTAAGAGTGGAACAACCGCAATGGGACCAGATTAATTCACTGGAACAGGAAGAGTCCTCAACATCGCAAGCAACAGATGCTGAAGAGGATGAACAATTTTGGATCTATGAAAGCGATTCAGAAGACGAGACTGAGATGGACTATCTCAGACATGCACGATGACATCACCGCGCTCTAACTCATGAAGATCTAATGGGACAAATGGGTATACGGTTAGGACATGAATGGCACGTAGACCCAGCGAGGTGGGACCAAGTGTTAGACCTATGGCTCCAAATTCAAGATGAGCATCGTCCACCTCGAGATCCCATCATGAAAGCAATGCCAAGGGAAGACCCCGCCTTCCTTTTCACACATAGAGATGAATTTGCACCTAGAGAGGATCCATTCGTGCCCGTTCCCGTAGAGCCAGATCCAGAGTATAGGGAACATCTAAAAGAATCAAGTCATCACACCCGCGGTTTTGGAGACCAAATTCATTCCATCCACATGATCTCCATTGATTTGACCGCACCCATCCGCAATCCGACCGATCCATCACGGTCATTGCATCTAGACATGGATGCCATCGACTGGGATCGCGTCAATTCACCATTGTCACCATCAGAGTACTGGCCTTTCGGTGAAATGCTTCATTTTACCCAAAGAACAACTCAGGATATCTTTCAAGCTGAAGAGGGACCCGAGGTTCCAAACGCAGATCTTAACTCAGCTGATGATATTCATTTAATCCCAACTCCACATCAGTTGGAGGACGGATCCCACATGTCAGTCGAAGAGACGACTGACGTAGACATCGGCACAGATCCAATGAATCCACGGATTCTCAAGCTAGGGGTAAGCCTTTCCCCCGAAGAGCAAGCCGAATATATTGCCCTTCTCAAAGAGAAGAAGGAAGTTTTTGCATGGTCGTACAAAGATATGCCAGGACTAGACCCGCAGCTAGTCATGCACAACTTAACGCTTGATCCGAAAATCAAGCCCGTAAAGCAAAAACTAAGAAAGATGCACCCAACAAGTGGCCTTGATGGTCAAAGACGAATTGCAAAAGTCGTTGGATGCACAATTTGTCATCTCGCATGGATTATCCGCCATGGTTGTCCAACATGGTTCCCGTCAAGAAGCCCGACGGGAGGATTCGCATATGCACAGACTTTCGAGACCTAAACAAAGCGAGTCCTAAGGATGATTTCCCCTTGCCAAGCATCGACGCATTGGTAGACGCTACAGCAGGTCACGAGATGCTCTCCCTAATGGACGGTTTCTCAGGATACAATCAAATTCGTATTAATCCTGAAGACCAACTCAAAACGGCATTCACAACGCCTTGGGGGACATTTTGCTATAAGGTCATGCCTTTTGGCCTTAAAAATGCTGGCGCTACATACCAACGTGCTATGACGTATATCTTCCATGATTACATGCACAAAACTTTGGAAGATTACATGGATGATTTGTTAGCCAAGTCTCTCTTGCGCTCAGATCATCTCGGTGACTTAAGCAAGATTCTCGATCGCCTCATAGAGCATAAGGTCAATCGAATCCCAAGAAGTGCGTGTTCGGCGTCACATCTGGAAAACTCTTGGGTTTTATAGTCTCAAAAAGAGGCATCGAAGTGGACCCAAACAAAGTCAAGGCAATCCTTGAAATGGCTCCCCCAACCACTATCAAGCAGACTCGAAGTCCGCAAGGAAAGGTCGCGTCGATTAAACGCTTCATAGCGCAATTATCTGACAAATGCCGACCAATGAACAAACTATTGCACAAGGGGGTCACATTTCATTGGGATGACGAGTGCCAGCTCACCTTTGACGAAATCAAACAATACTTGGCTTCACCGCAGTATTGGCACCGCCTAGACCAGGTGTGCCGTTCTACTTATACATCTCAGCTACTGAGGTGGCACTGGGTGCAATGCTAGCCCAGAAGAATGAACTTCACAAAGAACAAGGCTACTTACTATCTTAGCCGCACCCTGGTCAGTTACGAACTTAACTATGCATACGTTGAAAAACTCTGCTTGGCAGTGGTGTTTGCTACCAAAAGGCTACGCCACTACATGCTGAGCAACACTACGTATGTTGTGTCTAAGGAGAATCCATTGCGATACATGATGAGTCGTACTTATCATAGTAGTCGCACGGCGAAATGGATCATGTTGTTGACGGAATTTGACATTGAGTTTATTGGGCAAAAATCTATAAAAGGACAAGTCATAGCCGATCAACTAGCAGAGGCTCCTCTTGAAGACGATCAGCCTCAGGTCATAGAACTACCCGATGATGGGGTCTTCCATGTCTCGGAATCGCCGGATTCTGATGAGCCTAAGTCTCGAGCCGACATAACCTTATTTTTTGATGGTTCTAAATGCGAGCAAGGTGGTGGCGCAGGAATTGTATTCTTCACACCGCAGGGCGCTCCAATGCCCCTGTCATTTAAATTAAATTTCCAATGCACCAACAACAATGCAGAATATGAAGCCTTGCTCCTAGGTCTTCAAACAACAATCGCCATGAACATCAAAAGATTGAACATCTTTGGCGATTCGCTGTTAATCGTCAATCAAGTCAAAGGGGTATATCAATGCAAATGCCCAGCTCTAAAGGCCTATAAAGCCCTCGTGGATAAATTCCTGGCAAAACTTGAGTGGTATGACATCGAGGCACTCCCTCGATCATCGAATCATTTTGCGGACACAATGGCCTCCTTGGGGTCACTAATCCCGCAAGACCTTTCCGGTGATATAACAACCATTCAGGTCAAAACCTTATCGCAACCCGCGATGGAGCGCGCAAGCTCAGACTTGACGCCAGGAGTCCACATGATCCAGATCGAACCATCTACGGATAAGTTCTTTCGAATCCGAAACTGTTTGAAACATGCCAACTGGGGGTCTTTATTTTCCCCCACTCCCATTAATAGCAACACAACGCTATTCTTACAAGTTCTATCCCAATCAGCATTTGTTAGGGAAGAACTCCAAAAGGGATTGGCTGTTCAAACTGTCGAGGTATCCGATCAACAGGATTGGTATTTACCCATAAGAGACTACCTCAAGTTAGGTAATCTACCCTTTGGATTGACGCACGCCGCAAAACGAACATTCAAACAGAAAGCGGCAAAATATGTCTTGATAGGAGACATTTTGTATCGTCGCAGCTACGACGGAATTCTTCTTCGTTGCTTGGACCAACAAGAGTCCACTTGGGCAGTCACCCAAGCGCATGACGGTACATGTGGCGGCCACTTCAGTGGTATGGCCATTGCAAAGCGCATTCTTCGCATGGGCTATTATTGGCCATCTTTAGAGCGAGATTGCTGCGCGTATGTCAAGAGGTGCGTAAAGTGTCAACATCATGCCAATTTGATGCACGCACCTTCCCAGGCCCTACAGATAGTCCAGTCTGCTTGGCCATTTTCGTAGTGGGGCCTCGATCTAATCGGAAAGATCTCCCCTGCATCGTCAGGCCGTCACACGTTTATCATAACGGCCACAGAATATTTTACCAAATGGGTGGAAGCAATTCCGTTAACCTCTACGATAGGACCCCGCATTGCGGAGTTCATTTTGCATTACATCATATGTCATTTTGGTATTCCATCCAAAATAATCTCGGATAATGGGCCATCATTCAAGAACAAAGACGTGCGTGCTTTAACCACAAAGTACAAAATTCAGCACAACTTTTCAACACCCTATTATCCGCAAGCAAATGGGCAAGCAGAGGCGTCAAACAAAACGCTAGTCGCCATCCTTAAAAAGACCGTCGCAGATAGTCATAAGGATTGGCACATACAAATCCCACTTGCCCTTTGGGCTTATCGCACTAGTATTCGGACGCCCACTGGGGCAACTCCGTTTTCACTAGTGTATGGCTCGGAGGCGTAATGCCTCTCGAGTTGGAAATTCCTTCCCCGCGCATATCAATGCAGGAGTTCATCGATGATAACACTGCGCGGCAGGCCCGATTAGACCAGCTTACGTTGCTTGACGAACGACGCGTTAATGCTCTCGAGCACTTACGTATCTATCAAGAGCGGCTTAAGAGAGCTTACAACATGAAAGTTCACCTAAGAGACTTTCGGGTTGGTGATTTGGTTTTGAAGGAAAACCAACAAAACTCTAATTTGCCGTCCCATATGAGGGACAAATTCACGGCAAATTGGTTAGGTCCTTATGTCATTGATAGCAAAATAGGACCCGGACGTACAGACTAGCTTCTCTTGACGGTATCAAGGAAACAGAACCCTTGAATATCAGTCATTTGAGACCATTTCATATCTAAGAAAGCCATATACCAAAAAAAAAAAAAAAAAAAGAGCTCCAAGGATTATCACAATCTCTTGGTCAATACAAAAAGCTCCAAGGATTTTCGCAATCTCTTGGTCACCAAAAAGCTCCAAGGATTATCGCAATCTCTTGGTCACCAAAAAGCTCCAAGGATTATCGCAATCTCTTGGTCACCAAAAAGCTCCAAGGATTATCGCAATCTCTTGGTCAATACAAAAAGCTCCAAGGATTAACGCAATCTCTTGGTCAACCCAAAAAGCTCCAAGGATTATCGCAATCTCTTGGTCACCAAAAAGCTCCAAGGATTATCGCAATCTCTTGGTCAATACAAAAAGCTCCAAGGATTATCGCAATCTCTTGGTCAACCCAAAAAGCTCCAACGATTATCGCAATCGCTTGGTCAAAAAAAATCAAGAAATTCAAAAAACAAAACAAACAAAACTCATCAAAAACAACAAAAATTTGCATCTCATTTCTAGGCATAATCAAATTCATCAAAGAAAATCAATATTCTCGCACCTCATCTTCACCTTCACCAAAAACAATCCATCAAAAATACAAAAATATATAGTTGCATTAAGCATTGCATCCATACATTGCATATTTGTGGTCATATAGGTCAAAGGCACCATAGGCTGTAATAGCTCTAATAGTCCACCTTGTTCCGCATTGTCTCATGTTACAAAAACAACAAAAACACCAAGCATAACTTTTACCACACTACGACCGTTGGTCCTGGGAATGTACCAAGAATTTCAGTGATTCAGTCATCATTTTCCTCTTTAGCCATGTAGTGTATCAAGTCGAACAGATTTTACGAAGGTAGAGTCATACTTGAAATACACCTTGTTACGTAACATCCCAACACAAATCAAAACACTAAAATTCCAAAATTGTGTGAACGAAAGACGAAACCTGCAAAATAATCTAGGTCACCACAAGCGAAACGGTTATCTTGCTCATCCCCCTGTGCGAATGACCCCTAGAATGCTGAGAGTTGGCAAAAGGACAAGCATCCTCCCTACCCAATTCCCTAAGAATCCCTAAAGTTCTCAACAGTTGCAAAACACAAAAAATTTGCAAAATGTCAAAACTCAAAAATTTGACAAACTATAGTGCACACATCAAAAGGCACAAACAACAGTGATTTTCGTCACTCCATATCCCCAATCCCTTGCTCGAAAGAAAAATAAATCAAAATAAACAGTGATCTCATCACTACAATGAGCAAGTATCCCAATACAATTGAAAAAAAGAAGGGAGTTGACCTTGAATCCCTGGAACTCTCAGCATTCTATAGGTCATAAGGCAAGCTTCAGTACCAATTTGGTTGATAGCCTATCGGTAACAAAAGTAAACCTCCCGCATGACGATATATCTGTCACATTAACTTGCATGCAGATCAATGTTTGCATGTGGATGAGCTAGCTTATGGCATCCTGGATTACACCGCAGATTAATCTTAGTACATACAACAAAGGAATTCGTGGAGCTAATTAGGTGATCCTCGAGATAGGTTCGGTTGAAAGCCCATCTGGCACTGGCGGTATCCTAACAAATACCACTAAATGAACTCAATTGCACACACAGGGATGTGAAAAATAACTTGGTCAAAAACAAGTCCGATTCATACCTTGGTCAAAAAGTCTTGTAAGATAAAGTACAGTCATGGATGGTGAGTTAAAACTGACCGAATCTCAGAAAACCTTACATTCATTCCAAAACCATCTGCGCTACTTATCATCTTTATGATACCATCAGAAAATACAAAAAAAAAAAACAATGTAAATAAAGAGCTTCTTAAACAGTAATAGTACAATCATCACAAATGTCATTCATCCATTTCACCTCGCATACCACATAGACATCAAAAACATATACATTTATCATAACATCTGCATTCATCAAAATAAATAAACATGCATAACAAAAAAAATCACATCATCACATGTACAAAACCAAAAATAAAACCGGTATATATATATATATCGTCAAAAATATGCCCGCAGGCTACAAAACCGGTCCTCAGACCCCGCAAGCATATCCAAAAACCCAACCTAAGGCGTCGACCACCATGATCACGCAGGATCGGTGCGACGGGAACTACCCCCCGTGGTGTGGGTCCTACGGGACCCTGCAGGGCGGCCATCGCTAGCCCCCGCATCATGCCTCGCTACCACCCCCTCATCTAACCGCCTGCGATGAGATGATGCTGACTGCTCAGTCAAACTATCCCTCGTCCGTCGAGAAGATCTACTGATCGAGGGCTCAGGAAGCCGCCCGCCAAGGCGGATGACCTCCCTCTCCAAGTCTATCCGATACAGACACCACTCTGCCTCTCGCCGATGATAGATAGACAATGCATCATCGCGCTGCGCCAAAACTCTATCCCGCTCTGCCAACTGAGCCCGCAGAAGATCCCTCTCCAGATCCCGCATCCGCAGCAGCTCTGTAAGTCATGCAACCTCAATGCCTACATCCGACCCCACCTCCTCTGTATCTGTCGGATGCATAGGACTCGCGGGGACAGTAGCCTGCTTAGGCTCCCACTGCGCCTCCACATCCTGCATGTCCGGCCGCTCCGGAACACCCGTGCCCACATCCTCATCTCCCACATCCACCATATCTGCATCATCCAACGGCCCCCCCAATCACCCCCTACTGCCTCAACATCCTCCACTGCCGCCTCCGTGCCTCCAAGTGGCCCCTCTCCTCTCCAGCGCCGCAATACCCACCACGAGTCATACTCAGTGGTAGTACCGACGTCATCCACATCCGGGACCTCAATCACCGCATCCGACTCCTCGCCCAATGGAACGGTAACCGGTGGCTCCAGATCCCTCTCGTCTCCCCGACGTCGATAGCCTACGGGCTCACCAGGAAACCCCTGGCGCACCCCAAACTGTCGTGTAACCCGGCGGTACGAAAAGAACTCATGCTCCGTCCCGTGCCGCCCAGTCAACCATCGCTCCCTCCGCACCCGTCGGAGCCACTCTCCAGCCTCAGGCCAGGCTGGACAGTCCCGATAGGGATGCCAAAATACCTCCCCTGGAGTGAGCCGAGAAAAGGCATCAATGTAGTGCTCAACGGCACCTGCCCATCGCCGACTCTGCCTTGCTCCGTAGACCGTCGCCACAAAGCCGCATAACCAATCTCCTCATCCTCCATCGCCGCCCGAGTCATCCACGGTAACCCGGTAGGCCTCTCAACAGCTATGTGCTCGCCAACCCCAGCACTGCAACACAAAACTGCAACTGACACCCTTTCGCTGTCGACAGCGGACCCCATACAGCTCCCCGTAGAGTTGTGCCAACAAAGTCCGTCCCCATCTCGTAATCAATGGTGCCTCTATCGAGCACTCGCCAACCGCCACACCAAATCCAAGCAGGTTCCACGGGAACCTCGCGCTCGACGAATCGGGGAGAAGAATGTTAGAAATGAGGCCCATCAAGAATGCGTGCCTCACTCCTAACACCCCCTCTCCTTCCACCAGCCTAACCAAAATCCCGCCACCGGAAATCTGCCTCGGTTGTCTCCACTGGGTCTGCTACACCCAGCTCCCCCCCATGCCCAAAACATCTCGTAAGTATAGCAGTCCACTGATCAAACGGAGATGTCCTAATAGGCAGACCATCTATCGGAATCCGAAGTAACCGATAGACGTCCTCAAGAGTCACAATCATCTCCCCTGTCGGGAGATGGAAAGTATTGGTCCACGGATCCCAAAGCTTGATCAGGGCCATCAGATTAGGCCTGATCAGAAACCACAGGCTCCAGTCGAGCCACCTGCTTGAGCCCAAGGGCATCAAGCCATTCCCAGTCATCATCGGTCAATGCCAACCGCGCCTCAGTAAATGCAGCGGGTACACGGTACCGGCTCCTAACAACCTGCAAAAAAAAAATAAAAATAAATATAAATAAATATATATTAAATAACAGATCAAATTTTCAGTTCTAGGGTTTCTAAACTTAAATGTTAAACAAAAACATCACAAAAAAAATATTAAAGTTTTGAAAAGCGTCAACACAAAAACAATGCATTAAATTAAAGCAAAATAAACCATAGGGTCACTTACAGGTCTCGCCTCGGCTCCGCCGCTCGAATCAGTTTGTGCACTCATGATGGCAGAGAGAATTCCAGCAGCGCTTCGCTTCGCGAATTACCTCCTCCTCCCGCAGCTCCAAAATCGCAAGAAAAAAATGACACAAATGAGCCCAAAATCAAGTTTTGGCCATTAAATAGGCCTTTTGCACTGGAATTCATCCTTGACTGGGACGAGCGCTCTGATCAGCGCTCGTCCCACCCAGGGACGAATTCTCCAGCTGGAATTCGTCCCACCCAGGGACGAATTCAGGCCAACACAAAAAAAAATCAACAAAAATGACTAAAAATGCACTAAAAACAGACAATAAAATTGCCCGACAGGATTGCTACTGCACCTGACAACAAGGGCATACAAAATCGACATTGGAGTCACAAATTGTCACTATCATACTCCCTAAGAAGGCTACCATAGCCGGACCGCTCCACGGGAAGACGGATTTTAGACAATTTCATCCCCAAACGACATCACCAAAAGGGTCAAAGCCCACTCAAAAACAATACAAAATTCAACAAAAATACAAAAAAACATTGCCAGACATAAGTGCTCATGCACTTAACCTCTAGGCAAAGAAAATCGATGTCGAGGTCCAAATTATCGCTCTCCTACTTCCCCAAGAAGGCTACAATAGCCGGACCGCTCCACGGGAAGTTAGATTTTTGATGATTTCACCTCATTACGGCATCACCAAAAGGGTTAACACCCACCAAAAACAAGTCCAAATGTTGGAAAAATTGCACACGCTTAACGGTAAACCCTTTAAGGCACACCTTGCACAAGTCATCTTGGGTCAAGCGACTCGTCGCTTCTCTCACGAAGGTCATTCCCTCATCGATTCGTCGCTTGAGGGGGTAGTCACACTTAGTCACCAATCAACAATCACACACCCAATTAAGGAAAAAGACATGCATTCAAAGAATCATTGACAAAGACAATCACGCTCTCGCTTGGGGCAATAAACAAGCAACAATCAAATCAATCAAACACTTGGCATTTCGTGAATCATGAACACAAGGTTCCCCCTGAGGATAAAAACGCCCTTCACTTGTTCATGACTAATCAATGTCTAAGTTCAAGTCACACCTCAACAAAACAGGTTAATACTTGAAATCAAATTCCTTAGCTCGTCGAAAGCAAGGATTCAAGAATGCATGCCCTTTCCATACTTGGGGCATCAAAAGTTGGTTAGGTTACCAAGAAACCCTAATCATTAGTGCTTTGGTTATCTATTTTTGCTCAAGACTGCGTCACCCGCAGCGCTTCCCAAAAAGGGGCATCTGTAGACACCAAAACAGCACCAATCCGATTATGTGACTGCAAACACTGATCGCTTTGACAAACACAGCCCCCAGGGCAGCCCTCAGAGGTTAAACAATGGTCTTAACCACTTTCATAGCAATTTTGTAAGGTCAAGAAGCAATTTGGCACACTTAGACACTTTGCCCAGTATTCGTCTCACCCAGGGACGAATTCAAAATAGAATCCGTCCCACCCCAAGATGAATTCTGAATCCGTCCCTGGGTGGGACGAATTCTAAGCTTAACGGGCAAAAAGACAAATGGTGCCAAGTGGCAGCCCAGAACAGTCAGTTAATGACTCCTGCCTTGCACGCGTGTGTAGGTGGACAGAGGGGCCGTTAGAAGACTGTCACAAAAGGCATTTATCAAAGCTCAAGTCAATGGAGGACTCCCCTCCCTCATGGGAAGACAAGACTGCCACATGGCGCCTATGACCAACACATGGCATTTGTGCTTCCCTCCCAAAAGAGACCCCATGGGTCTATAAAAGGTGGGACTTTTCTCACCCAAAATAGACAGGTTGAAGGAGTTTTCAAGCAACGAAGTGCCGCCGAGTTGAAGACCCACTTGCATCCCTTTTGGTTCACCTTCCCACATCCACCAATCTCTTTTGCAAGGGAGGTTGTTGGGTGGCCTTTGGAAGCTCGAACCGGACCCAAATCCAACACATGGACACCTGAACCAACCAATTCGCCGACCCCCCAATCCTAAGAGGTTTTGGGCCCATCCCTGGTGGATTGGCTCCAAAATCAAGTGCCAACGGTGGGAGGCCCACTTGGGCACCCCCGCACCTCCCAAGTCCTATTTTAAGTTTTAGAGCATTTTAGATTACTTTTCGATTGCATTTTGTGTTATTAGGTTTGATTAACCCATAGCTGCAATTTTGTAACTTTTGGTCGGATTCTAGTATGTTTTGTGTTGCTTTGTTGTTTCGCTGACTTGCAGGTGTCGAGGTCAAATTCCCGAGGGTGGAGGCCAAATTGGGAGAATCCGACCATCTGGGTCGTCCCAAAATGGCCCCAATTACATAACCCCCTTATTTGCAGGCGTTTTGCAGGTCTCGGGATCCGACATTGGAGCAACAGCAGGTCGGTTTCTTCAACACAGAAGAATTCGTCCCACCCAGGGACGAATTGCAGTCGAATTCGTCCTGCCCGGGGACGAATTCTAGTTGAAGGTAGATTGGCCAGCTGTCTCAGTGGCAAGTGGCCTTCCGGTAACTTTTCCTATCTTTCGTCAAGTTTTGAAGCCATTTGGACTCACTCGTATTTATCGTTTCGGGCAAATGTTTACATGCATATTTCGTTAGTTTTAGAGAACAAACACTTTTCATTTGCGACAGATGCTACTGACATCTTGGTTGTTTCTTTGTTCGCAGGAGAAGCAACGGAGGTTAAGAACTCATCGACATCAGCGACGACATCATCTTGGCCCGCCCATTGCAATCGTGGGCACGCGGAAGGAGGAAGACTAAATCACACATTGTAACAATGACAAATTTAACGCTCCTAGCCCCTAAAAAGGGAGGAGACGTCTATGTAACCGAGGATAAGATATTTGAATAAAGAGGGCTGTGATTTCTTTACATCTTTTCTCTCCTTTCCAAATTGTCTCCTTTCTTCGTTTTTGTGCATAAGGTTAAAGCGTTACATTTCGTCTTACATTGCATAATTAGTGTTTCCTTTGCCCGGAATCTCGTGCTTTCACTTGGATATAATAATACTTGCATGGAAAATAGCTACAAGTTATGGTATGATGGGACTCATCCTCAATTGTTTAGCCTACCATAGGTTCATACAATGATATAATAGAAACATATCAATACCTACCTATAGAGTAACATTTATGGTTTCCTAGAGAGGTAGAGGTAGAGGCAAAGGTAGGAGTAGTAATGATATTTCCAGTAATAGAGGATGCTATTGAAAATGAAAGATAAAATAGATCACCACTAATCAACATCACTAGCTTTATAGAAGAGGGAAACATGGTATATCTTACTAGTTTTGATGATAAGGAGTCTACTGTGAAGAATAGCTAAGGTAGAGTCAAAGAAGGATTTTATATATGAGATATTAGCAAGTTGGAAGGATTCATGTCATTTAGAGGGTGACAAGTGGGATAGAGATATGCTCAAGCTACAATTTGAGAGATATCAATTTCATGCAGAGTAAGACTAAATCTAGGTAGAGTAGGATTAGCTCCTAACTAAGGGCAACAATGAGGCTAAAACTTTATGAGGATAGATGGTGAGTTTAGAGAGATAGTTTATAGAGTAGAAGAGGTAAATGGATGAAGTATGATAAAATAATTTCTTTATTAGGGAGGCCATAATGATGCATAAGACATTTCAAATCTTGACTACTATGAGAGATGTGGCTATAGCATAGGCTATGACCACATGAGTAGCCAAAGGAGGGGACATGATACATGAGTTGTTTGTGTATATGTCAAAAGTTTAGAGTGAATTGCAATAATCATGAGAGAGCTAGTCTAATCATAGGGAGATATGATTCAAGTGTAGGAAGAGTTGGATAGAGTATAGATAGAACTAATGGTAAATCAAGTGAGGATTGAGATCATTTAATAAGACCTATAGGTGGAGATGGTGTGAATGATATAATATAGGGTAATGTACCATGTGGTGATACATGGAGACCAGTGAATTCCATCCTAGACTAAGACTTGATCATAGATACACTTAAGATCAATGAATCAAGCTTTATGAAGGTAATTGAGGATTCCTCCACATTCTAAGAGGGCATTTCATAGTTGGTTTCAATCATAGTAATACATAGATGTTATGCAAAATTTTTTATGATGTATGATTTTTTGTTATTGTAATTAAAACTATTAAGCATTACTATGATATATTGGTTATTATTAATCCATGTGTCTATTTTTATGAATAGTTGTTTTGATGCTAATGTAAAAAATATTTTATTTAAAAAAGTATAGTGAATCTTATTGAATTCCACATTAAACAAAGTATATAAAATATTTTTTTTAATTTTAAATATTATTATTATTATATATATTATTTTTTAATGGTGAATCATTTATATATATTATTGATGAAAAAATGATGTGATTTTATTTAAATATTTATTTAGAATTTTTTTAATATATAAAATTAAATATTTTATATATTAAAAATTTTACTATAGTTGAAATCAAATTTTTAAATATAAATTATTATATTTGAAAATCAATTCAAAATATATATTTTTTAAAGTTCAATTTTATTTATTTTTTGAAATTTTAAATTATATTTACTTTTTCTATATAAAAAATAATAATAAGTCGAGAGTAAGTGCAAAAATGAGTACAAGGTGATCCAGGAGTAAATATAGCTAGCAACAAGTGTGAATGTTAGGTAAGCCATGAGTAAGTGCAACAACAAGTGTGAGTGTGAGATAGGAGTAAGAATAGTAGTAAGTGTGAATAAGTTTAGCTAAAAGCATGTGCAGCCAAAAGTGAGTGCAAGTGCAAGCTAAGAGTAAGCCCCATTAGCTATTGTGGAACACAATTAATTTTTGAAGCCCTAATGGGAAGTCCATATGACATATATAGAAATCAAAATGCCCTAGTTGAATGTATGAAAGCTCAAGTTAGCGATAAGTGAAAGAGAAAATACATGACAAGTTCAATCTAGATTGCAAATGGTAAACCGTAAGTAAGTATCAAGGATGATATGATTGTGCATGATATAATGGTTCTTAAAAGTAGAGGGCTAATATGTAAGTTCCATATATTATGGCTAGGGTTTTTGGAGATTTAAAATTGGATCAAGTGGAAATGGGGATTGAATTTAAAATAATTTTACGACTTTTCTTCCTAAAGATTTATAAAATAATGGTTGGTGGACCATGGAATAATTTTTTTGTTGAATCATAAAACTATTAAGAAGCTTCCATTGTAGGTTAGGCTTTTTGGACTTCCATATTAACTTAAAAATAAGAATATTTTGAGAAATAATATAAATACCCTAGGGAAATTCATCAAGGAAGTACCAAAAGCTAAGGAGAAAAATCATTCTATATATACTCCAATACGTGTTGCTATAGATATTTAAAAACCTTTACCACAATACATTAAGATTAAATCTAAATCAAGAGAATGGGATCAACAATTATATTATTAAACTATTGTATTTTGTTTCCATAATTATTTTGAGATTGGACACATGGCAAGAGTTTGCAAAGTAAAAACAATGAAGAAAGAGAAAAAATTCTAACCATGAGATAAACTTCAAGATAAAGCAAATAAGGGTGCGATCATACCAGCATTAGTGCACCGGATCCCATTAGAACTTCGTAGTTAAGCATGCTTGGGTCGGAGTAGTACTGGGATGGGTGACCTCCTAGGAAGTCTCGGTGTTGCACCCTTTAAAAGAATCTGCTTGTTGTGGTGCAGTGGTAAATGCCCTGGGTGTTGGTAGAGGCCAACCCAGGTTCCATTACCCTTGTCTCCATCCTGTAGATAAATGGTATAGTTAGGAATGTCCTATGTGCTGGTAGAGGTTGACAAGGCTCCATTCCTCCTATGCCCAACCTATTGAAAGTGGCACCTTGAAAGGGGTGTTTTCCACTATAAATTAGTTTTATCTGCTTGTTGTGGTTTAGTGGTAAATGCCCTGGGTGTTGGTAGAGGCCGACCCAGGTTCTATTTCCCTTATATCCATCTTGTAGATATATGGTATAGTTAGGAATGTCCTATGTGTTGGTAGAGGCCGACAAGGCTTCATTCCTTCTATACCCAACCTATTGAAAGTGGCACCTCAAAAGGGGTGTTTTCCACTATAAATTAGTTTCACCCAGGTGTTGTAGGTGAGTTGGATAGGAGAGGGCAATCCTCCAAGGAGTTCCCAGGTTCAAATATCCACCCTACCAAAAAGCTGAATTAGGTATCCAAAATCCAATTGATAATGTTGGTGCAGGCAGGGTCAGGTGCGACTCCCGGTGACTTTGATGGTGTAGAACCCCCTGTTCGTGGTCTCTCAAACCAAGGAGGCTCCACAAGGGATTTTTTGCTTAAAAAAAATATGAAGCAAAGAAATCATTCAATAATAGATGTTACAGCTCCACAAGGGGTTTTTCGCTTAAAAAAATATATATGAAGCAAAGAAATCATTCAATAATAGATGTTAGATAAAATTAGGATATTCCACTCCAAAATAAGAGGCAAATAAATATTATCGACAATATCAATTGGAAAGTTTAGAAGGAATTAAAGGTGCAAAAGAAGATGTGGATATAAAACAAAAAATAAATAGAACAAAAAAGGTCAAGTTTATTCCAGTTAAATCATCTTCATTTTCCTCAAATAGTATAGAATCCTCTTCAGGTATTGATATGGGAAAACAAAAGCAAATATCATAAGTGTTAACAAGAAGTGGGACTAAACCCACAAATAAAATAAAATAAAAATAACAATGAAAATAATATCTTGGAATATTAGAGGAATGAATAAGAACCCAAAAAAAAGGTATTAAGAAATTGTGAGGTTGTGATAGATAAGATATAAAAGTTGGGCAACAAATATTTTAACCATTCATAGTATTAAATTTCATCTTGATATAATTTAAATTTTTGAAAGCATTTGATATAAAAGGAGTTAAAACTCTCGTTGGAGAGGCCCCAGGTTCAAATCTCTCTCTCTCATATATTGCGGATATGCTATGTAATAGATAGTAGGGACCCTAGTGGAGGTGGGTATATCCACCCGCTTGATGTAATATTGTGCCTTAATGAAATATATAAAAGGAGTTGATTGTGAAAACTTAGTAGTTTAGGAAGATGAAAAATATCTCACATAGAAAAACAAAGCTGAATATACTATAATTAACTTGTTAGAAATTTAATGAAATTAATGTAATGGGTTCTTTTCTAATGGGAGTGGTCCCAATAAAAGCCATGCATAGCTTATTAAAAAAATAAAAAAATTAGTAACTTTTATATGTTTAATGGCACAAACAACCAGGTCACCCCAACACCTTCTCAACACACATAAAATTTATTATATTCATTGTACTTAAATGATATTTTTTTATGTTAGAAATATTCTTACAAACCATAAACAAAAGTATAATTACAAAGAATACAATTATATTTTAACAAAAAATAATTTTTACATACCTATATTCACACTTTACATGCTTTCAATAAAATATTTTTTAAATTATTATTAGAAAAATAAATATTATTTGTAATATTTTAATAATATTATATCACATTATAGTATTATTTGCAAATTAATGTTTGATATCTAAAATTATTTTAAAAAGAAATAAAAATATATAACTGCTTAGAGTAAGTCTACATCTATTTTATAATGTATTAGCATCACTAGATGAGAGTTTTACATTCCTATGTATCATTTTGAAAATTTATTTATCCCATTAAAACAAATTTAGTTACCCAGTGCATGGTTATAAACATTTCCACCAACCTATTATTTTTTGTAAAAAGCATAAGAAATCATGGATTGTATTTTTTTTAAATATCTTAGCATCATGAAACTTAGTAACTCATGGGAATAAAAAACTTGTCAACTTCTGTCAAAGGTGTAAAAACATAGAAGAAATGTAGTAAATTGTTTTAAAAACTTATTTCTTCTCATTTGCTTATTTTTTCTCTCAACTATGTGGAAACTATTCTAAGAGTTGAGAACAATAATCCTAAACAATTTTTATGGACTGTGGTTAAGATTGAACAACATTTCAAGGAGAATTGACTTATTCTATATAGAATTTTTTTAGGTATTCCTCCAAAAGAATAGGATTATGTTAAAATAATATTTTTTTTTTCTTTTCAAGAATGTAGGCTAAGATGTATATCTATAAGTAGACTTCTTGAGAAAAAGTATCCGTCTATTTACTTGAGCCCATGTGCTGTCCATTGCATTGACCTCATGCTTGAGGACATTGGAAAAATGTCATGGGTGAAGATCTTGATAAAAGAGATGAAGAACATTATAAATTTTATCTAAAACTACACATGAGTTATTAGCTTGATGTGGAAGCACAATGACAAAGAGATATTCTTTAGCTAGGAATCACTTGATTTACCTTCAATTTTATCGACTTTGAAGTACCCTAGAACAACATCATCCACTTTGAAGTATATGTTTTTAAGCAAAGAAATACACCTTACATTACAATTTTCTTGTCGAGATCATATTTAAATTTTAAAATTTTATTTTACACTTTAGTATTACTTTTTCTAAATTTTTAGTATTTAATATTTAATTCTAGGTCATAAAACCCTTGGTAAGGGTTTTTTCTTGCAGATGAAAAACAAAATAGTAATGGACTATCTACATCAGGCAATGGATAGAGCCAAACATGTCATTGAATATTATTATGGTGGCAACTAGTGCACGTCTAAACCAAAATGGCATATTATTGATAGAATATGGACAAGAGAAGCCCATAAACCTATTGATGCTATGGGATGCTTCTTGAGCACCAAATTTCTTTACACTAGTAGTTTTAGAGTGATGAAGAGGCCTAGGCTTGGTTCTATGTTTTTTTGTAGAGGATGATAAATAACCTTACCTAGCATTGTCTTATCCTTAAGTTCCAACTATATAAATTTGTAGGAGATATCTTGTTCGCATATTCTTTTGCTAAAGAGGTGAGGTCAAGCTTAATATCAGGTTAAACATTTAAAGTCTTGAATAAGATTTTTAAAAAATATATGTAGTTTATATTCTTGTAATTTTTTAATGTAAATTAATACTTTTTAAATTATTTTGTTTGTAGATATATGGTGGGAGGATTAATGCTCTAAAACACCTACTCTACATAGGATGGTTATCTACACCTTCAATCAATCTTATAATACTTTTGGGTGTAAGAATCAAAATTAGATTCTATTTGAGGTTGTATACACCTAGAAGTACAATAGGTTAATCAAAAGCATCTCAATGACCTTGTGTTTGTGGAATACAATATTATACTTAGCACAAGACAAGTGGAGGTTAGTGAATCCTATGAGGCAATTGAATTGGATAAGCCAGATCCATAATGTGATTGGATTGCCAAAAGTCCTATTAATACCAAGTTTTAGTGGGGTATTTGAGGAGGAAACAAAACACTTAAAAATATTGGAAGAGATATATCATGATGATACCATGCTTGATGAGCCTCCAATTTATCCATAAGTTCAGAGCCAAGGCCAAGCATCTAGAGTGAGGGAAGAAAAAAACAATTTAAATCTGTTTCAAATTTTAAAGTGTTGCATTTATATGGTGTATATAGTTAGATATGCTGCTTCATAGTCTACAATTATACTCTTTTTAATAAATATAAAATATAAAATAAACTTTTTGAATTTCCATTTTTTTACCAAATTTTACAGTTATCAACAAAAACATAAAATATACAAATGTTCCATCCAATTTGATTTGAAAACGCTATGGTCTTATACTTGTATTGGTCACATATTTGATTGTTAATATCAATAAAAAAATAAAAAATAAACAAAAACAAAAATGTTAGCCTAAGATTATTCACAACTTTGGAAAAGTCCTCTAGGCTTACATTCTTGCAGTCACAATAACTTGTCCATTAAGTTCCATTGGCTATTGTGCAAAATTTGTCCATTTATACAGGGAACCCGAACGCGTGAGAGTGAAGATCTCATTCCTGCTTTCATTGTATCTCAGTGCAGTTAGTCCTTTCAACGCTGCAGACGCATTTGCATTAGTCGGAGATATCGTCCCCAAACTTTGCCCTGTGAGAAGGCCGCTAATATGGATCGTGCGTGGTGCTATGTCCATGTCCATGTACTCATCCCCTTTAAAATATACAGACAAAGTATAGCAAACTTCATCAGATATCAGAAAAACTTAACCATTTGAAATAAACACAAAGTTGATTTGTTATTACATACCATAAATAGCATAAATAACAGAATCAGCATATTTTTTATCGGTGTATGCAGAAAAAAAAATATCGCCGTCCTCCGTAGTCCTCTGTATTTCAAAATAACTTGGATCGGAGAGTACCGGGTGGTTCTCAAGTGTGGCCACATGTTTCCCATCTACACTCCATATCTCTCTTCGTTCCGCAAGATTGACCAAAAACGTCTGTGTCTTGGGAAAAACAACAGTAACGAAAAAATTTCCAAACAAATCAATATTTGTTTGCATTGCAGTCACAGGATTTTCTTCAGCAACCACATTAAGTAACTGTAAACCTCTGTTCTGCCATTTTATGAGTAATGTCATATCACATAGACAAAACTTTAGCTCACGATCAAGTTCGATCTCTTTGAGAAGAATTCCATCCTTTTTCGAATAAACCTTCATCTCAACCATATTTAGTATATTTCCAAATACCATGAGCATGGCCTCGTTCCACGTGCTGGATGCCAGAAGAGAGAAATTTAAAAAATAAAATAAATAATTAAAGATGAGATGTTTGTAGGTGAATTTCGACTATGGACATTGAGAAGCGTTTCTAAGCACAAGGTTAATACTTTCCGAGTTCTAAATAACCCCTCGACAGTATTGTGGAAATGTGGTTGCCGCTATCCAGATCGTAAACATCGATACTGAAACAAGTAAACAAAGAATGAGTAAAAAATGTATGTTAATAACTACACATTTATTTCTATCTAAAAATGCAACCATAAAGAAATAGAAAATAGAGTGTGTTAAGGTTAAGCATATCGATAATACATTACATAGAAAACGGATAACTGAAAGAAACCGCATAGCGTTTAATGAATAACCACCATTAATCATAAATAAGAACTATGAAAATCGAAACAGAACACAGTAAGTCGAACTATGAAAATCGAAACAGAACATAGTAAGTCGATATTGTATGGTATGGAGGTTAATTTTATAAATTCAAACAAAAACACACAATATTTTAAGGAGACATGTTATAATTCGTCACCTCGAAGTTAAAAGAGAGTCTTTCATGTGCACTAAAGATATAACTAAGATGGAAAACTTCACTTAATTCAATAAAATAGAATCCAGAGTAGACTTCAGGGTTCTTGAACTATCCTATTATCTATACAGTTTTTTGGTTTTTCTTTTTTGTTGTTTAACTTGGAATGTTAGTATTACCGATCCTCATGAGCATGCCGACCAAAAACCCTACGGTGAGGAAGACTAATTTTGAAAGAGCAACGCGTCACTGATTCCTCTGCAAACATTGGCGTGGCTTCGGTTCTCCCATTTCCCTCTAAAATCGACCTGATTTTCAAGCACTGCATAATTAGGACGGCATTCCTATCAATAATAATAATAATAACAACGAACACTGCAACGTTTTTAAGACTTATACACTTAACTGTTCCCTGATTCGAGTAATTCGACCTCGTGGTGGGTAATGGCTGATCCAATTGATCAGTAACGATTGGGATTTCTTGTCGAAAGCAATATTTTCGACTTTCGAATCCAAGTCAGGATCCCTAAGTTGCCAGGTCTGGCTGTCGTCTGTTTATTGAAAGAATTACAGTATTACCTTCATGTGGAGTAGTTAAAAAGAAATGAGATATGTCTTGAGATAGCTCTTATGCCTAACCTCTACAAACTGCTATTATTTCTCCGTTGGCCCCTAACAGAAAGATGAGCTTATCGGACAATTCCATAATCCTTGTGAGACGTGAAGCAAGCTCCTCTGCCATTATCTGAAAAATTATAATTTCGGCCATTTTAGCGAATTCAACATTAGTGTAGAGAGTTGTCCCTCCGTTTCTATTTTTCCCCTTCAAAATAAGTTCCCCTATATCTAAATATATGAAAGAATATAAGAAAATGCAATTGATTAGGAGGGTTTGAAATTGGATTCCAAGTCCATACCGTCGCTTCGAAGTGGCCTGAGAAGATAGGTATTCTGTCAAGTTCAAAAGATTGTTGTTTGCTGCAAACTTCTCTTCTAAAAACTTTGTGAAGAGTGTTGCTGCAGTTCTTCATCTTCGATCTCTCTCCTCTTCTCTCCTCTTCCATGTGTTGGAGGTGGATACATCTGCATGTTATCACTTATCACTTGTCATCTTGGCAACCGAACCATGCCTAACCGAAATGAAGATCTCCTAACAGCTTGTGTTTTAAAGATAGAAATTTTAAAATTTTGAAAAAATGTCTAAGGCTTAATTTTTTGGGTTGTATATTATATTTTTACAATTAAATAGTTAAATAACTATATTACATATTTTGTATTAAAATATAAAATTTTATTTTATTTTTTACTCTTTACTTTAATAGAGAAATATTTTATCTTTTACTCTTCACTTTTATGGCATATAAAGGTTTTGTTTTAAATTACATCCAAACACTTCCAAGGAACACTTAAAATATTTTAATTTTATTTTAATAAAAATAAAAATCATTTATATTTTTAATAATATATATTTGGAAAGGTTAAGTTAATATAATTATGAGAGTGCTTATCACATTAAATAATCGAATCTCTTAGTTTTATCTTACAGAATTTATAGAAGTTATTGTATGAAGTTTATCTTTACTTAATGAATTTATAGAAGCTATTCTATGAAGTTAATATTTTGTTGTTAAAACTAGTTGCTAGATGAGAGTATTAATTTTAGTCGGTTGTAAAAAAACGAAAATGGGTTACGCTAATTTTGAGGAACGAAAACGGTTGTTACACGTGTACTTTTGGAGATGATGTTTGAGTGGAAGTTTATAATTTTGTTATTAAAATTAGTTGCTAGATCAGAGTATTACTTTTAGTCGAAGAAAAACGGGTTACGCGGATTTTGAGGAGCGAAAACGGTTGTTACACGTGTATTTTTAGAGTTGATTTTTGAGAGGAAGTAATTTCCTACTTCTAAAAATATTTTATTGTTGTTTAAAAATATTAAATATAATTTACAATTTATAAAAATATATAAAATATAATTAAAATTTTTTTTAAGCAAAAAATCCCTTGTGGAGCTGTCTTGGTTTGATAGACCACGAATAGATGGTTCTACACCGTAATTCAGCTTTTTGGTAGGGTGGAGATTTGAACCTGGGACCTCCCTTGGAGGATTGCCCTCTCCTCTCCAACTCACCTACACCTAGATTTTAAAATAATAATAATAATTATAATATTTAAAATATATCATATTTAAAAGATTTAAAAATGTAAATAACATTTAATTATATGTTATTTATAACCATTTAATATGTTTAATTTATAACTACCTTTTTCACGAAGTTTAATTAAAGTTTATTTGAAACTGAGTTTTAATTTCAAAAATATTAAAAATGATTTAAAATTTATAAGAATTATATTAAAATTATAAAATAATTAACACTGTTTAAAATCTATATATAAATATAATTATAACCATTTAATATGTTTCATTTATAACTACCTTTTCATGAAGTTTAATCTAAATTTATTTGAAATTGAATTTTAATTTAAAAAATATTAAAAATGATTTAAAATTTATAAAAATTATATTGAACCTATAAAATAATTAACACTATTTAAAAGTTATATATATATATATATATATATATATATATATATATATATATATATATGATTTGGTTAATACATCTCATCCTATCATAATCTCATTAATTCTTATAAAGTTGAGAGGTGAGCTTATCAATAGCCACCAAACATACAACCATACACACACCGAATCTCTCACACACTCGCCCATGCCATGAACCTTAGACCTCCCAAAGAAGAACCAAAGCCCAAATCATTATGATGTCCCCGGGCTATATCATATTCAAAGGGCTTGAAGTATTTAAATAACATTCCGTTATATGTTATTTACAATTGTTTAATATGTTTCATTTATAATTATTTAATATTTTATTACATTGAATGAACAACGTCTACATCATTTTATCCTTATGGGCATGGATTCAAATTCAAAAAGCTATCATTGTAGATTTATGCCACTTTCGTAAACTTTTACTCCAAGTAAGGGAGACCTTAGAGAGGCCCCAAATTGGAAATGTCCAAGTCAAACTGAAAAATAATGACCAAAAATGGGTTGGTCTACTACCTCCCTACCTTTTCATAAAGTTTAAAGGATGTCTAAAAATGTATACTTCAATTATAAGTAAGATGTCTTCAATTGTTTGTTCATTTTCTTTTTTATAATACTTTTTATACACATCCGCCATGGGGATTGAACCCGGGTCACATCACTAATAATGCAAGAATCACCGACAATGCAAGCGACGTCCTTGCCAGTAGACCACATTTTTTTAATATTATTTTAAAAAAAATTATTTGTGAGTAATTAAAAGGATGAAATGTACTTATTAATTTTTTTACATTAATAAATATAATAGTTTGCCAAATTTTCTATATAATAATACTAAATTTTAATATATTTTAAATACTAATATAACACATATGCTTTGTATTGTTTATATTCCTATGACTTGCCTATTATTTTATGTTATTAAATAAAACTTTTTTAGTTTTATTATTTTTCTTGGTCTTCAAGGAATTATTTTTCTACAGCTTTAATAATTTATTCCTCCCTCGCTTAGCATGTTATGAACCTTTATGCTCATTAATAAAAATTATTGATCATTATGAAAAAATATCAAATCATTTATCCACAATAACAATCAATACAATGAAATAGAGATAGATAATACCCTTCAAGTAGGGAAACACCACTATTATTCCATAAGGAAGGAACCATCCCATAATATCTCTTAAATGAGATCTACTCTATAGGCCAAGATTGCTACTGAAGAATACTTGATATGATTGATGATGATTACAATGGTAATGTTCCTACATTTTTTACCCATTTTCCTAAAATTTTATCCCACTCATTATTATAATATAATAAACCTTGGGTTATGTGTAGTCCATGCAAACTATACATAATACCCTTACACAATGTAATATCATATCCCCATATTTCTATCCCTAGGTACCCTACCATACCATCCACTACAAATATTTTATTTCTCAAAACATGAGAACAAACTAAATAATATGATCTTATAAGCAATGCTGGCAACTAATACCAATCTTGATCATACATCCATCTCAATTAATTTTGAATTGTGATGTTCTTCAATGATGTCAAGATTCCCTTATGCCACTTAAATATTCATAACTACTCTATTACCTTCATGCCTCTACTACTATACTATAATATTTTGAATGATTGGTCCTGATATTCCTTGATGTTATTGTACAAATCTAATATCCAAAATCAGTGTGATTTTTTCTAAACATTGGCATACTTCATGTCTTTCTGATTCCATCTCAATCTATAATAGTATTGATGCTCAAACCCATGTCTCCAATATTGTTGCCACTCTTGGTGGTGTAGGTGGTTATGTGCTACAACCTTAAGCTGACATTATATTTCCTTTGATTCTTTAGAATTTTGTTCCTCTTTTAAATTCTTGCCCATGCTCTTCGCTCTTGTTCCCTTATTTTGGTGTATTCTTCTATGCTTCTAATAGAGTGTCCTTGGAATTTGTTGTTTCTTCTTCCATGGACTCTATTGTTGTTGCTTCTTTATGGACTCTACTACTGGTACTACTATGGATTCAAATTTTGATTTTTTTGTTGGTTTCCTAAATTGTTTTCCTACCATAATTGTTTTATGCTTCTCCTTGGATCCTTGCTATATAAGCTAAGAAAGATCCTATACTATCATATTTCTATTTATTGTACCATAACTTTATAAACTTCTTTTGCACATTAATGTTAACAATAACCAAAGAATCCTACGAAGGTTAACCTAGAATAATATTCACATCATTCTTCTTAATAACATCAAAATATGAATGTAATTTTTTTTTATACATTGTGATCTTCAAATCTTCAAAACTTTAGACATTCTCACTTTCAATTTCTGTGTCCTAAATTTTTGTTGTTTGAACTTATTACCTCTTAATGAAGGAAAAATAAATAAAACTACAACTACTACAAGGGTTAATAGAAAAAGTATCATTTTTTCTCTAAATGCAGCCACAAACATACAAAATAATATTTTTTCAAATAAATATTTATGATCATTATTTGACCTATATAATATCAAATTTATGGTTCCCTTTACCACAAACTATCATATTTATCTTTTCCTTCCACCAATTTCTTAAAATTATATAATTTTATTTCAATTCCTTTTGTTTATCTTAGAGCCTTTTTTTTATAGCTATTGAGGGTATCTTTCAAACTAGCAACATTTATTTATGGGTCTCTTTAACTCAATAATGTGTTCCCCACTTTATCTTAAGTCTACTTATAATTATTTACATAAATAAAACTTACCCACAAAAAATAAGCTTTCTTTTATAAAAAACATTCAAGTTGGTTATTACCAAAAATGGTTACCAAAGTATAGAGATATCAACTTTATCTATGATTCTCTCTAAAATATCAATCTTTCTAAAAAAATGTAACTCCATGATTTTACATTCACAATAAGTAAATACAATGTAAACTAAGTCTATACAAAAATATATATCTCCCCACATATTTTAAAGTTAGAATTCTACATAAACAATTAGATTCAAAAAAAATATTAGATAACTTGCTTAACCTAAATGATAGATATCTCAAATTTTATTTAGAAAAAAAAAACACACAATTTGAAAACTTTCCATTGCCCTTGATCTAGAATGTTGACATCATACGGTTGCATCTCCCTTAAAACTACTCAAATTCCTTATGTGACCAATCATTTTAAATATCTTAAAATTTAAAAAAAAATGACATAAGAATCATCTAAGTCAGAATTTTTTACAAAAGGATATGGCTCTCGAAGAATGATTATTTAAAAAAAAATAAATTACCCTATTTTTACAATAAAAAAAGATCCCTACTTTTCCAAAATCATTGCTTTAATACACATTATTATGAATCTTTATTCTCATTATAGAAATCATTCACCATTGCGTAGAAATATCATATCATTCATCCACAAATAGCTATCCATAATAACAATACACATAATGCCATAGATATAGACGATTCCCTTAATATAGTACAACAACAATATTATTCCTAAAGGAAGGAACCACTCCATAATATATTTCAACTGAGATCTACTTCATAAGCTAAGATTGTTACAAGAGAATACTCGATATGATTTATGATGATTATAGTGACAATATCACTTCTTTATACACCCATATTTTTAAATCCTTATCTCACTAAAAATTATAAAATAATATTATAATATAATCATCCTTTTTTCTTGTGTGGCTCATGTTGAAAATTCAATACAATACATTTCATTTATTGTATGGAATTTTTGGGGATGGAGATCCATAATACCCTTACATAATATAATATTATATTTCCATATTCCTATCTCTAGGTACCCTAACATAGTCCTAGATCTCATAATTTTGTAATAACTATGAAAATGGTAAAATGGGATTCAATTGTATCAACTAAGTTTAGGTCTTTATATGATGATGATTTTTTATGATACCAAGATAATGTGTTTTAAGAAAATACCACTATAATAATATTACTTTATAGAAGAGAGGAATTCATTACCCAAACATATAATTCCCCTATGAGTAGATAGGAGTTAGGTCAACATATCTTGCTAGAATGTGACTACTCACTGAAGATACTTTAGGTACTAATAAATAAGGTGGGTGTAGTGCGGGATTTACAAAATACCATGCTAACTTGATTAAAGAAATGGGAGAAGACTTTCATAAGTTCTAGGCTCAATAGAATTTTGAATCTAATTCCTTTGCACTATTCTTGGGGGGTATGGATGAAAAGGATTAGAAGAATATTTAGGGAGATAATAGGACAAAGGGAAGAAATGTGCATATTATTGTATAAAAAATTAATAAAAATGTGAAGATAATAAAGTTTTTAACCACACCTAAAATAGTATATGGGGTTATACTAAGCAAAACCTAGAGCTTAGACCCAACCAATAGCTTGGATGGTACTCAAAATCAATCAAGGATCGAGACTAAATGGTTGCCACCTCAAGAAGGATTGATGAATATGAACTTTTATGAGGACTCATTGGGGAACTTGAGGAAGGCAAGGGTAAGTGTTATTGTTCAAGATGAACAAGGAAGAATAAAGGGTGTAACTAATGAATATTTGGAAATCACTATAAGCCACCAAATAGAAAATCGAGCACTATTGATAGGGTTAAAACTAGAAAGAGACTTATAATTTAGAAATTTAGTATTAGAAGGAGACTATATAAATATCATTAACGATCTTAAGCAATAAGTAATGAAAAATTAGAAAATAAGTAATATTTCTTAAGATATTAGGAATGCTTTGCAAGCCTTTGTTATGGTAAAAGTAGTCCATATTTATAGGGAAGGCAATATGGTTGCAAACATGTTAGCCAATAGGGGAGCACTATGAGAGGAGTATAAAAGGTGGATACCCCAAAGGGAGATTCACATAGATAATTTTATATTAGTTCAAAAGGAGCAAATTTTGGATAATATATAGTCCTTGCATAAGGATGGGTAATCAAGGGATATTGCACTAGGATATATGGTAAATGGACACCAATTTGAAATTCTATGAAAATTTTAATTTGTAGGAGGTAAAGTCTATTGGAACTATAAATTATTGTATTATAATTGCCATGGATGTGAAAGGGCTACATGTTATGTATGAGTAGTTTAGGAAGTGATTGTTTGATCTATATGTTGAGAGAGAAGGTTGGTGGAAGTCAATTTTAGATATGCTTGATGAGCATATGAAAATTTATGAAGTGAAGGTACCAGCCCAATGGAAGTATGATCTGCATAAATGAATGTATATATAGCTTGATCAAAGAAATGAGTATGTATATTAGCTTTAGGAAGTTTAAAAATAATTTTATCAAAAGTGGAAGGAGCATTAGAAATAATTTAATTGAGATGTGGATGTGCATGGTTTTTATTATACTATGGAGTTGAGTTCTAGTTCAAGGGATTCATAGAAAATGGGAGATCCAAAAGACTATAAAATATTTTTTTAATTTATTTATTTTAGTGTTTGTAAGGTTGAGGATGAACCAAAAACCTTATTTTTGTGCTTAATTTGGATATTTATGGTTTATTTAGAATTAGTTATAATATTTTTTGTATGGTTTGAGGTGAGCTAGAACTCCTTGGGCATGTAAGCTAGGAGGTATTATTGAACTTTTGTCCTCTTTAGTAAGAAGGATTTTCGTATCTATAGTTGTACTTCTGTAAAAGAGTTCAGGCCATTTCAAAATCTTGATTTTACCCTAATAAAAAAATTACCATGATACCATAAGACTTATCTCAAGCTCATACAACTAACTAAAAAGTTTCAATGACACTTTATCAAATATGAATAATTTTATCAAAAGAAAACATGTTCCATATATAATTATCTCTTTATGAAGTTTAAGGTATGTCTCAAAATGCATATTCCAAATATAATTAGGATATATTTATATTATGATAAACACTTTTTAGGTTATGATACCAAGAAACATGTTTTAAGATAACATCACTATAATAAAATTATCTAGGTAATAGGACTTATTTCAATCCCATACAAGAAATTAAAAAGTGTCAATGAAACTTCATTACATATGAGTAATTTATCAAAAGATATAACATATTTCATTAATAACTACCTTTCCATGAAGTTGAAGGGATGACTCAAAATACACATCACAAATATAATTAAGATTTCTTCAATGTTATTTTTTTTTCTTAATTGACTACTTTTCAACATTATTATTAATTTTGATGATTTGTGAGTTATTATAAGGATTAAATCTATTTCATAAATATTTACATTAAACAAGGATAAAAATAATAACTTTCCAAATTTTCTACATAATAGTATTAAAAATTATTATTTTATTAAATATTAGTATATGATGCATATTCTTTGTGTTATTTGAAATTAAAATATTGAGCTATTATCTTATTTTGGTGACTAAAATTCTATTGGTCTTGAGACATTATTTTATCATAACATCAATAATTTCTTTCTTCATTACTTAACCTGAGGTCTCATAATTTGGAAACCACTAAGAAAATGAAAGCATGGGGTTCAATCATATGAGAACATGATCGTAGTCTAAATGTTCACATTATAATCAATATTTTAGAAGTAATATAAACCATGTTAACATAACTTATTATAATACTATGATAATGTTTCCTAGTAAAGTCCTATTGTAGTGCTTATAACACAATCAATATGTAATATGGATGGGTTTGTTTTAATATCATAGAACCGATTTAAAAGATATTGTGAATGCAAAAATACAACACTACAAACAATGCTTAAATAATGGACACACAAAAATCAAAATTGCACAACAATGAATTAATATTGTATTAATGGGAGGGGAGCTTAGAAAATCCATTTTTTAAATTAGGATATTGTGTAATCCTTTTGATAAAATGTTACAGGGGTTAGGTTTCTCTGAAACCCTAACAACAAAGTTGTGGAAAATGGAACACCAAAATAATGCTTAAATAATTAACACAAAAGAATCAAAATTGCACAACAATAAATCAATCTTGTATTAATGGGGGTGAGCTTAGAAACTCTATTGTTACAATTAGGATATCATGTAATCCTTTTGATATAATATTACAAGGGTTAGGGTTCTCCTAAACCCAAAAAACAAAGCTATGGTGTCTTCAAGCACGTTCTTCCTAAAGGATTTTCCTCATCATATTTTCTATTTCAAAAATTGGGGATAAAATAATGGTTGGTGGACCATGGAACAATTTTTTTTTGTTGAGTCAAAAACTATTAAGAAGCTTCAAATGTAGGTTAGATTTTTTGGACTTCCATATCAACTTATAAATAAGGATATTTTAAAAAATATTGGAAATACCCTAGGGGAATTCATAAATGAAGTACCAACAACTAAGGAGAAAAATCATTCTATATATACTAGAATATGTGTTGCTATAAATATTTTAAAACCTTTACCACAACACATGAAGATTAAATCTGAATCAAGAGAATGGGATCAACAAGTAGAATATGAAAATATTGTGTTTGTCTACCACAATTAGTTTGAGATTGGACACATGGGAAGAGTTTGCAAAGTAAAAACTATGAAGAAAGAGATAAAAATTTCTAGCCATGAGATAAACTTCAATATGAAACAAGGAAATCATTCATTAATAGATGTTAGGTCAAATAAAGGATATTCAAATCCAAAAGAAGAGGTAAATAAATCATATTGATAGTATCAATTGGAAAGTATAGAAGGAATTAAAGGTGCACAAGAAGGTGTGAAGATAAAACCAAAAATAAAGACAACAAAAAAGGTCAAGTTTATTCCAAGGAAATCATATTCATTTTCCTCAAATAGCACATAATCCTCTTTAGGTACTAAAAATGAAAGTTGTGAAGATGTTATCCATTGCACTTTAAGGTTTAAAGAGCAGAATAATATAGAATTGAGGTTCAAGGAAGCCCATAACAATTTAGGATTTTAAGGTAAAATAAGAAGGTAATTTCTACATTAGAGAATCCTTGCAAAAATATAAATAAGACTATTATTTTGAGGTTATTCCTTGCAATTTAGATCCTTTAGAACAAAGTAAACCTAAATATGATAAGTCTTACTATGAACAGTGTGAGAATATTGAAGAGCTTGATGAAGATGAAAGTATTGCTAAGAATGAAAAAAGAGGCGAAGGGAAAAATAAAGAGAAAAAGAAACACAAAAAGACAATGATATGGAAAAACAAAATAAAATATCAGTGTTAAAAAGAAGTGGGGCTAAACGCACAAATAAAAAAAAAAGTAACAATGAAAATAATATCTTGGAATATTAGAGGAATGAATAAGAACCCTAAGAAAAGGTATTAAGAAATTGTGAGCTGTTATAGATAAGATATTTTTATATATATAATTTGGGCAACAAATATTTTAGCCATTTGTAGTATTGAATTTTATCTTAATATAATTTAAATGTTTGAAAGCATTTAATATAAATGGAGTTGATTGTGGAAACTTAGCAGTTTGAGGAAGATGAAGAATATCTTTGATAGAAGGGTAAACAAAGAATATATCAGATCGAAATATAACTTTGAATATGTTGTAATGAACTTGTTAGAAATTTAATGAGATCAATGTAATGTTTTATTTTTGTAATGGGAGTGGCTCCCAATAGAAGCCATGCATAGCTTATTAAAAAAAAGAAAAAAAAATAACAATTTTTTTTATTTTTAATGGCATCAACAACGAGGTTGTCACACCTACCCTTATGGGCATGAGGAGGACCTTATCAATACACATAATATTTATCCTATTCATTGTACTTAAATAAAAAAAAATTAATGTTAGCAATATTCTTTAAAACCATAAGGATAAATAGAGAATATCTCATATGTTGTAATTAACTTGTTGGAAATGTAATGAGATCAAATTAATGTTTTGTTTTTGTAATGGGAGTGGCTCCCAATAGAAGCCATGCATAGCTTATTAAAAAAAAAGAAAAAAATTAACAATTTTTTTATGTTTAATGGTATCAACAACCAGGTCATCGCACCTACTCTTAGGAGCATGAGGAGGACCTTATCAATACACATAATATTTATCCTATTCATTGTACTTACATAAAAAAAAATTAATGTTAGCAATATTCTTAAAACAATAAACAAAAGTATAGTTGCAAGGAATACAATTATATTTTATACAAAAAATAAATTTTATATACCTACATTCACCCTTTACATGCTTTCAATATTTGTGGACATTCCATATATTTTTCAATAAAGTATTTTTTAAATTATTATTAAAAAACTAAATATCATTTGTAATATTTTAATAATATTATCACTTTATAAGTTTATTTGCAAATTAACGTTTTATCTCTAATAATTTATGCAAAGATCTTTATTTTTGAAATCATTTAAAAAATGAATAAAAATATATATTTGCCTAGAGTAAGTCTACATCTATGTTATAATGTATTAGCATCACTAGATGAAAGTTTTACATTCCTATGTAAAATAAATTTAGTTATCGAGTGCATGGTTAGAAAAATTTCCACCAACCTATGATTTCTTGTAAAACTCATAAGAAATCATGGCTTGTAATTTTTTTAAACTTCTAAGTATCATGAAACTTAGTAACTCATGGCAATAAAAACTTGTCAAATTCTCACTAAAAATTGACCAAAGGTGTAAAAACATAGAAGAAATGTACTAAATTGTTTGAAAAAACCACAAATTTTATGAATTGTGTTGAATATTGAACAACAATTCAAGGAGAATTGTGACTTATTCTATATAGATTTTTTTTAGGTATTCCACCCAAAAGAATAGGGTTATGTTAGAATAATTTTTTTTTTTCAAGAATGTAGGCTAGAATATATATCTATGGGTAGACTTCTTGATAAGATGCACCCCTCTATTTTTTTGAGCCCATGTGCTATCCATTGCATTGACTTCATGCTCAAGGACATTGGAAAAGTGTCATGGGTGAAGACCTTGATAAAAGAGATGAAGAAAATTACACATTATATCTAAACCACACATGGGTTATTAACTTGATGTGGAAGCACAATGATAAAGAGATATTATTTACCAAGGAATCACTTGATTTACCTTCAATTTCATTGATATGCAAAGGCCTCTAACAACATCATCTACTTAGTATATTTTTTTAAGCAAATAATGATAAAGAAGGATGGATAATAGATATAGAGTTAGGTTTTTAATGATTCATTTTGGGTGAGCATTCAAAAAATTATCAAGGTAATTACAATTTTATGGTCGAGATCAAATTTAAATTTTAAAATCTTATTTTATACTTTAGTATTACTTTGTCTAAATGTTTAGTATTTACTATTTAATTCTAGGTGATAGAACCTTTGGTAAGGGTTTTTTTCTTGTGGATGGAAAAAAAAATAGTGATGGACCATCTATATGAGGCAATGTATAAAGGCAAAGAGGTCATTTAATGTTATTATAGTGGCTAGTGTATGTCTAAACCCACTTGGCATATTATTGATAGAAGATGGACAAGACAAGCCTGCCAATCTATTCATGCTATGGGATGCTTCTTGAACACCAAATTCCTTTACACTAGTAGTATTAGGAGTGATGAAGAGGCCTAGGCTTGGTTCTATATTTTTGCAGAGAGGATGATAAATAACCTTATCAAACATTGTCTTATCCATGAGTTCAAACTATATAAGGTTGTAGGAGAAATCTTGTTTGCATCTTTCTTTGCTAAAGAAGCGAGGTCAATCTTATGGACTATCTACATGAGGTAATAGATAGAGCCAAAGAGGTCATTGAATGTTATTATGGTGGCAACTAGTGTATGTCTAAACCAACTTGGCATATTATTGATAGAAGACAGACAAGACAAGCCCATCAACTTATTCATGCTATGGGATGCTTCTTGAACACAAAATTCCTTTACACTAGTAGTCCTAGGATTGATGAAGAGGCCTAGGCTTGGTTCTATACTTTTGTAGAGAGGATGATAAATAACCCTATCAAACATTATCTTATCCATGAGTTCCAACTATATAATGTTGTAGGAGAAATCTTATTTGCATCTTTCTTTGCTAAAGAAGTGAGGTCAATCTTATGGACTATCTACATGAGGCAATGGATAGAGTCAAAGAGGTCATTGAATGTTATTATGGTGGCAACTAGTGTATTTATAAACCAACTTGGCATATTATTGATAGAGTATGGACAAGACAAGCCCATCAACTTATTCATGCTATGGGATGCTTCTTGAACACAAAATTCCTTTACACTAGTAGTCTTAGGATTGATGAAGAGTCCTAGGCTTGGTTCTATGTTTTTGTAGAGAGGATGATAAATAACCCTACCAAAAATTATCTTATCCCTGAGTTCCAACTATATAAGGTTGTAGGAGGGATCTTGTCTACATCTTTCTTTACTAAAGAATCAAGGTCAAGATTAAGACTAGGTAAAACATTTAAAGTTTTAAATTTAACATTTTTTAAAATATATTATGGATTTTATATTATTGTAATTTTTTAATGTAAATTAATAATTTTCAAATATTTTTTTTTGTATATTTATGGTGGGAGGATTGATGCTCTAAAACACCTACTCTATAGAGGATGGTTATCTACACATTCAATCAAGCTTGTAACAATTTTAGGTGGGAGCAACACAATTGAACTCTGTTTGAGGTTGTATACACCAAGAAGTGCAATATATTGATCAAGAGCACCTCAATGACCCTATATTTGTGGAATATAATCTTATGCTTAGCACAAGACAAGTGGAGGCTAGTGAATTCTATGAGGCAATTGAATTGGATAAGCTAGATCCGTAATATGATTGGAAGAGTCCTATTGATACCAAGTTTTAGTGGGGTACTTGAGGAGGAAAAAAAACACTCAAGAATATTGGAAGAGATATAACATGATGATACCATACTTGAGGAGCCTCCAATTTGTCCATAAGTTCACATCCATAACCAACTATCTAGGGAAAAGGAAAAAAATAATTTAAATTGGTTTCATATTTTAAAATATTGCATTTATATGGTGTATATAGTTAAACTTGTTGATTCATAATCTGCAATTATACTCATTTTTATAAAAATACAATATAAAATCAACTTTTTAAATTTCCTTTCTTCTACCAAATTTTACAGTTATCAAAAAAACATAAAATATACAAATTTTCCATCCAATTTAATTTGAAAATGATATGGTATTATAATTGTATTGGTCACATATTTGACAGCTAATATCAATTAAAAATAAAAAATAAACAAAAACAAAAAATGGTAGCCTAAGATTTTTTACAACTTTGGAAAAGTCCTCTAGGCTTACATTCTTGCAGCCACAATAACTTGTCCATTAAGTTCCATTGGCTATTGTGCAAAAATTTTCCATTTATACAGGGAACCTGAACGCGTGAGAGTGAAGATATCATTCCTGCTTTCACTGTATCTCAGTGCAGTTAGTCCTTTCAATGTTGCACACGCATTTGCATTAGTCGAAGATATCATCCCTAAACTTTTCCCTATCAGAAGGCTGCTAATATGGATCGTACATGGTGCTATGTCCATGTCCATGTCCTCATCCCATTTAAAATACACAGACAAACTATAGCAAACTTCATTAGATATCAAAAAAACTTAATCATTTGAAATACACACAAAATTAATTTGTTATTACATGCCATAAATAGCATAAATAACAAAATCAACATAATTTAGAAGGAATTAAAGGTGCAAAATGAATCTTATCAACAATATCAAAATAAGAGGTAAATAAATCTTATCGACAATATCAATTCGTAAGTTTAGAAGGAATTAAAGGTGCAAAAGAAGATGTGGAGAATAAACCAAAAACAAATACAATAAAAAATGTCAAGTTTGTTCTACGTAAATCATCTTCATTTTCTTCAAATAGTATAGAATCCTCTTCAGATAATAAAAGTGAAAGTGGTGAAAATGTTATCCCTTATAATTTAAAGTTTCAAGAGGAGAAAATTATAGAACTGGGGTTTGAGGAAACCCACAATAATTTAGAATTTATAGGGCATAATAAGAAGGTATTTTCTACATAAGAGTATCCTTGTAGAAATATAAAGAAGATTGTGCTTTTGAGATTATTCCTTGCACTTTAGATCCCTCAAAACAAGGTAAACCTAAATATGATAAGTTGTATTGTGAGCAGTGATTGAAGAGCTTGATGAAGATGAAAGTATTGCTGAGAATGAGACAAAAAGAGGAAGATCCAAGAAGCAAAAGCAAAAGGAAAGATAAACACAAAGGGATATTGATAATAGGAAAATAAAAGCAAATATGTGTTAACAAGAAGTGGGACTAAACCCACAACTAAAATAAAATAAAATAAAAAATAACAATGAAAATAATATCTTGGAATATTAGAGGAATGGATAAGAACCCTAAAAAAAGGTATTAAGAAATTGTGAGGTTGTTATAGATAAGATATAAAAGTTGGGCAACAAATATTTTAGCCATTCATAGTATTGAATTTGGTCTTGATATAACATAAATTTTTGAAAGCATTTGATATAAAAAGAGTTGATTGTGGAAACTTAGTAGTTTGAGGAAGATGAAGAATATCTCATAGAAAGATAAAGTTGAATATACTATAATTAACTTGTTAGAAATGTAATAAAATTAATGTAATGGATTTTTTTCTAATGGGAGTGGCCCCAATAAAAACCACACATAACTTATTAAAAAAAATTAAATTAATTTTTTTTTTATGTTTAATGGCACCAACAACCAAGTCACCCCAACACCTTCTCAGCACACATACAATTTATCCTATTCATTGTACTTAAATGATATGTTTTTAATGTTAGAAATATTCTTACAAACCATAAACAAAAGTATAGTTACAAAGAATACAATTATATGTTAAACAAAAAAATAATTTTTACATACCTATATTCACACTTTACATGCTTTCAATATTTGTGGACATCCATACATTTTTCAATAAATAATTTTTTAAATTATTATTAAAAAACTAAATATTATTTGTAATATTTTAATAATATTATATCACATTATAAGTTTATTTGCAAATTAATGTTTGATCTCTAGTAATTTATACAAATATCTTTATTTCTAAAATAATTTTAAAAATAAATAAAAATATATAATTGCTTAGAGTAAGTCTATATCTATGTTATAATGTATGATCATCACTATATGAGAGTTTTACATTCCTATGTATCCTTTTGAAAATTTATTCATCTCATTAAAACAAATTTAGTTACCTAGTGCATGGTTAGAAAAATTTCCACCAACCTATGGTTTTTACAATTTTTTGTAAAAACCATAAGAAATCATGGATTGTAATTTTTTAAAATATCTTAGCATCATGAAACATAGTAACTCATGGCAATAAAAAACTTGTCAACTTCTGCCAAAGGTGTAAAAACATAGAAGAAATGTAGTAAATTGTTTTGAAAACCTATTTCTTCTCATTTGCATATTTTTCTCTCAACTATGTGGAAACTATTCTAAGAGTTGAGAACAATAATCTTAAACAACTTTTATGGGCTATGGTTAAGATTGAACAAAATTTCAATGAGAATTGACTTATTCTATATAGAATATTTTTAGGTATTTTCTCCAAAAGAGTAGGGTTATGTTAGAATAATTTTTTTTGTTCTTTTCAAGAATGTAGGCTAGGACGTATATCTATAGGTAGAATTCTTTTAAAAAAGTATCCCTCTTTTTACTTGAGCCCATGTGCTATCCATTGCACTGACCTCATGCTTGAGGACATTGGAAAAATGCCATGGGTGAATATCTTGATAAAAGAGATGAAGAACATTATACATTTTATCTAAAACTACACATGGGTTATTAGCTTGATGTGGAAGCACAATGACAAAGAGATATTATTTACCTAGGAATATTTGAAGTAACCTCGAACAACATCATCCACTTTGAAGTAGATGTTTTTAAGTAAAGAAATACACTTTACATTACAATTTTCTTGTCAAGTTCAAATTTAAATTTTAAAATTTTATTTTACACTTTAGTATTGCTTTTTCTAAATTTTTAGTATTTACTATTTAATTCTAGGTTATAAAATCTTTGGTAAGGGTTTTTTCTTGCAAATGGAAAACAAAATAGTAATGGACTATCTACATTAGACAATGTATAGATCCAAAGAGGTCATTCAATATTATTATGGACGTAACTAGTGTACGTCTAAACCAAAATGGCATATTATTGATAGAATATGGACAAGACAAGTCCATAAACCTATTGATGCTATGGGATGCTTCTTGAATACCAAATTTCTTTACACTAGTAGTCTTAGGAGTGATGAAGAGGCCTAGGCTTGGTTCTATGTTTTTGTAGAGGATGATAAATAACCTTACCTAACATTGTTTTATCCTTAAGTTCCAACTATATAAAGTTGTAGGAGAGATCTTGTTTGCATCTTCTTTTGCTAAAGAAGCGAGGTCAAGCTTAAGATTAGGTAAAACACTTAAATTCTTGAATAACATTTTTTAAAATATATTATGTAGTTTATATTCTTGTTATTTTAATGTAAATTAATACTTTTTAAATTATTTTTTTTGTAGATATATGGTGGGAGGATTAATGCTCTAAAACACCTACTCTAGATAGGATGGTTATCTACACCTTCAATCAATATTGTAACACTTTTGGTTGTAAGCATCACAATTGGATTATGTTTGAGGTTGTATACACCTAGAAGTGCAATAGGTTAATCAAGAGCACCTCAATGACCTTGTATTTGTGGAATACAATCTTATACTTAGCACAAGAAAAGTGGAGGCTAGTGAATCCTATGAGGCAATTGAATTGGATAAGCCACATCTATAATGTGATTGGATTGCCAAAAGTCCTATTGATACCAAGTTTTAGTGGGGTACTTGAGAAGGAAAGAAAACACTAAAGAATATTGGAGGAGATATATCATGATGATACCATACTTGAAGAGCCTCCAATTTATCCATAAGTTCAAAGCCAAAACCAACTATCTAGAGAAAAGAAAAAAAAACAATTTAAAACTGTTTCATATTTTAAAATCTTGCATTTATATGGTGTATATAGTTAAATTTGCTGATTCGTAATCTGCAATTATACTCTTTTTTATAAAAATACAATATAAAATCAACTTTTTAATTTTTTTATTATTTTTAAATGGTAGCCTAAGATTTTTCACAACTTTGGAAAAGTCCTCTAGGCTTACATTCTTGCAGTCACAAAAACTTGTCCATTATGTTCCATCGGCTATTGCACAGAATTTGTCCATTTATACAGGGAACCCGAACGCGTGAGGGTGAAGATCTCATTCCTGCTTTCACTGTATCTCAGTGCAGTTAGTCCTTTCAACGCTGCAGACGCATTTTCATTAGTCGGAGATATTGTCCCCAAACTTTTCCCTGTCAGAGGGCTGCTAATATGGATCGTACGTGGTGCTATGTCCACGTCCATGTCCTCATCCCCTTTAAAATATACAGACAAAGTATAGCAAACTTCATCAGATATCAGAAAAACTTAACCATTTGAAATACACAAAATTGATTTGTTATTACATACCATATATATAGCATAAATAACAGAATCAACATTATAGCTATCGGTGTATGCAGAAAAGAAAATATCGCCGTCCTCCGTAGTACTCTTTATTTCAAAATAATCTGGATCGGAGAGTACCGGGTGGTTTTCAAGTGTGGCCACATGTTTCCCATCTACACTCCATATCTCTCTTCGTTCCGCAAGATTGACCAAAAATGTCTGCGTCTTGGGAATAACAACAATGGCGGAAAAATCTCCAAACAAATCAATATTTGTTTGCATTGCAGTCACAGGATATTCTTCAGCAACCATATTAAGGAACTCTAAACCTCGGTCTGGCCATTTTATAAGTAATGTCATATCACATAGACAAAACGCTTGCCCCATAAGATCAAGTTCGATCTCTTTGATAAGAATTCCATCCTTTTTCGAATAAACGTCGATGTCAATTGTATTTAGTGTATTTCCAAATGTCATGAGCATGGCCTCGTTCCACGTGCTGGACGCCACAAGAGAGAAATTTAAAAAATGAAATAAATAATTAAAGATGAGATTTTTGTAGGTGAATTTCAACTATGGACATTGAGAAGCGTTTCTAAGCACAAGGTTAATACTTTCCGAGTTCTAAATAACCCCTAGACAGTAGTGTGGAAATGTGGTTGCCACACTATCCAGATCGTAAACATCGATACTGAAACAAGTAAACAAAGAATGAGTGAAAACATGAGATTTCGGAAGAAAAGGAAACACTGATATCAGATGCAATGCAAACGAGAGAAAGAGAACGAAATAAATGTGATTAAAAGAAGTGTTGAAAACACGGCCCTTTTTTATTCATATTCTCTTTGACATCGGTTACAAACGTCTCCTCCCTTTTCAGGGGCTAGGAGCGTCAACAAAGTTTTAGTCACAATAGTGACCGGTGATCCTTCTTTCGCGTGCCCACATGCAGAATGGGCGGGCCAAAATGTCGCCGTCGCTTGTGTTGGTGAATCCTTGATCTTTGCCGCTTCTCCTGCGTTCAAAGAAACAACAAACAGAGTTAATAGCACCTGTGTTAAAATGAAGCATTCGTGAGAGTGAAATGAAATAAAACCTGCATGTTGATATGCTTGCAATCAAAATCCCGAAGTCATTATGCAAAAGAAATAAAAACAGAACGGTAAGCTTTGTCGGCAAATTGATAGATCCATGGATCCGGATTCACGTTCTCCATAAACACCCAATGACCTCCCTTGCAGAAGAGATCACAGATGTGGTAGAAGTGAATCGAAGGCAGAGCGTCTAGCAATAAATAGGCAGGGCTTCATTGCTCCAAATCTTCCTTTCTTTTCCTTTTTTTTTGGTGAGAGAACTTTGCAATTTATAGAATTCCCAGGGTGCAGTTGTTATGGGCATGCAGGGATGCCAGTTGGTGTTCATGCTAGTGCGTGATGGGGGAAATTCTTCCTGTCTGGCCTGCCCATGCTTGTCTGCATGACAGTTCGCTGGTCGTCCACTCGCGCGCATGCGAGGCAGGGAGCCGTAATTGACTGACTTCCACTACCAATTGTTTAATGCCCCTTTTCAATTGCTTAATGTCCGCTTTTAATGTCCACTTTCCTTTGTTCAAAGTCCACTTTTATTTGTTAAAAGTCCACCTTTATTTGTTTAAAATCCACCTTTAATTGTTTAACGTCCGCCTTTAATTATTTAAAGTCCAACTTTAATTGTTTAATGTCAAGCCAAGTGCAAATGTGGAGTTTGTCGCAATATCGCGACACCAAGAAGAAGCTAGGGCACAAATGTGGAGTCTGTCGCGATATCGCGACACCAAGAAGAAGCCAGGGCGCAAAGGCGGAGTTTGTCGCGATATCGTGACACCAAGAAGAAGCCAGGGCGCGAAGGCAAAGTTTGTCACGATATCGTGACATCGTGATATCGCGATGTCGCGATATCGTGACACCAAGAAGAAGCCAGGGAGCAAAGACAAATTTTGTCACGATATCGCGACACCAAGAAAAAGCCAGGGCGCAAAGGCGGAGTTTGTCACGATATCACGACGTCGTGATATTGCGACGTCATGATATCGCGACACCAAGAAGAAGCTAGGGCGCAAAGGCAGAGTTTGTCGTGGTATCGCGACATCGCGATACCACAACGTCGTGATATCGCGACACCAAGAAGAAGCCAGGGCGCAAAGGCAGAGTTTGTCACGATATCATGACATCGCTATATCGCGACACCAAGAAGAATCCAGGGTGAAAAGGCAAAGTTTGTCGTGATATCACGATGTCGCGATATCACAACGTCACGATATCACGACACCAAGAAGAAGCGAGGGCGCAAAGGCAAAATTTGTCATGATATCGCGACGTCGCGCTATCGCGACACCAAGAAGAAGCCAGGGTGCAAAGGCAGAAGGTTGTCGTGATATCATGACAAACAAACAAAACTATGGCGCAAAGGCAGAAGGGTCACGATATCACGACGTCACGATATCGCGACGTAAAACAAAAGAAAGGGCCTAACGAAGAATTTGAAGCAGAATATCTGGAGGTGCCAAATTACTTTATGACCTTCGAAAACTGCTGTGTAAGTGGCTAGGACCACTTTTTGACCTCTGAGGGCTACCCTGAAGGTTGTGTGTGTTAATGCGATCAGTTTTTGTAGTCACATAATCGGATTGGTGCTATTTTGGTGTCTATAGATGCCACTTTTTGGAAAGTGCTGCAGGTGACGCAGTGCTGAGCAAAAATATATAACCAAAGCACTAATGATTAGGGTTTCTTAGTAACCTAACCAACTTGTGATGCCCCAAGCATGGAAAGGGGATGCATTCTTGAATCCTTACTTCTTACGAGCTAAGGAATTTGATTTCAAGTATTAACCTATTTTGGTGAGGTGTGACTTGAACTTAGACATTGATCAGTCATGAATAGGCAAAAGGTGCAACCTTTTATCTATGGGGGAACCTTGAATTCATGCTTCGGGAAAGCCAAGCATTTGATCGCGTTTGATCGATTTGTGATTGTTGCTTGTTTACTGCCCCAAGCAGGAGCGTGATTGTCTTTGTCAATGATTCTTTGAATGCATGCCAATGCCTTGATTGGGTGTGTGTTTGTTGATTGGTGACTAAGTGTGACTACCCCCTCAAGCAACGAATCGATGAGAGAATGACCGCCATGAGAAAAGTTATGAGTCGCTTGACCTGAGGTGACTTAGGTTAGGGTGCCTTCAGATGTTTGTCCGTTGAATGTGCAAGCAGTTTTCTGACTTTTGGACCTATTTTTGGTAGGTAAAAACCTTTTGGTGATGCCATAATGGGGTGAAAGTGTCAACAATCTGTCGTCTTGTGGAGCGGTCGGGCTATGGTAGCCTTCTTAGGGAGTAGAATAGTGACCATTTGTGCCCCGACATCGATTTTCTATGCCAAGAGGTTAAGTGCAAGAGCACTCTTGTCTGGCAATGTTTATTGTTGTGTTTTTGTGTTGCATTTTTGTGATGTTTTTGTTGTTTGGATTTTCTTGCTTTGTGTCTATGTCATGATTTTATGTTATGCACAAGGATTGATGTTGATGGATGCATGTTTATGGTGACGAATGCATATGGTATGATAAATGTCCATGTTGTTGATTTATATGATAAGTAATGGAATGGATGAAATGATTTGTTGATAACCTTACATTGGCACCATAGACTATACATGACTTATGGCTTTATGTACTGGGTGATTGCTGTGGTAAATGCTTTTTGTGTATATATGTTGTTTCTCTTTTTTTTTTGTATAGCAATATAGGAATGGATTATATGCAATGGTTGGTGTAGAATGTAGCTAGGTGTTTTTGAGATTCAGCTGTTATAATTAACTAGCCAAGATTGGACCGTTATCTTACAAGATGTCTGACCAAGGTATGAATCGTGCTTGTTTTTGACCAAGTTATTTCGCATCCTTGTGTGTGCAATTGAGTTTGTTTATGTGGTATTTGTCGAGATACCGCCAGATGCGGATAGGCTTTCAACCAAACTCGTACTGAGGATCACCTAATTAGTTCCACTAACTCCTTTGTTGTATTTAGTTAGATTAATCTGTTTTGTGATCTAGGAGACCATAAGCTAGCTCATCCACATGCAAACATTGATCTACACACAAGTAAATGTGATAGATATATCGTCATGCGGGAGGTTTGCCGCTAGTTACTGATAGGTTATCCACCAAAACGGTACTGAGGTTCACCTCATGACCTTTTGAATGCTGAGAATTCTAGGGATTCAAGTTCGAATCCCTTCTTTTCTTCATTTGTATTGGGATACTTGCTCGTTTATAGTGATGAAAATCACTGTTTATCTTTGTTTTTTTTTTTTTTTTGAGCAAGGGATTTGAATTTGGGAGTGATGAGAATCACTATTGCTTGTGGGATTTGACATCAATTTTTGGAGTATTGACTTGTGCAACTTTTTGATTTTTTTACAATGTTTTGAGGACTTGGGATTCTTGGGGAATTGGGTAGGGAAGATTCTTGTCCTTTTGCCAACTCTCAGCATTTCTGGGGTCATTCGCAAAGGGGGATGAGCGAGATACTCTTTTCGCTGTTTGGTATCCTGAATTGCTTTACAGGTTTCATCCTTCATTGACACAACTTAGGAATTGTTTTTATGTGTTTTTGAATTTGTGATGGGATGCTACGTAACAAGGTGTATTTCAAGTAAAACTCTACCATTGTAACATCAGTTTGACTTTTGTACAGTTTTTGCTAGAAACTTAAAGACAGTTGAATGATGAAAACTCTAGATATGTTTAGATGACAACTAATTTATGATATGGTGAAATGGTGATTGGCGTTTATTTTGGTGTACTTTTGTTCAAAGTGGAAAATGTGAAAAGGTGGTGGTTTTTCCAAGTAATGACAGTCTATGGTGCTTTTGCCTTGTGTGATCAACAAACATGGATATGATGCCTAATGCAACTATTTTTTTTTTTTTTTTGTATTTTTGATTTTGGAAGTATGCATGAAATTGAGATGTAGATTTTGTTTGTTTGTTTTTGAATTTTTTTTTTGGATTTTCTTGACCAAGCGATTGTGATAATCCTTGGAGCTTTTGAGGTTGACCAAGAGATTGCGATAATCCTTGGAGCTTTTTGGTGTGACCAAAGGGTTTGTAGGCACCTTTGGGGCATTTTGGGGTGACCAAGTGATTGCGATAATCCTTGGAGCTTTGGGGGGGTGACCAAGGGATTTAGGAATCCTTGGAGCTTTTTGGTTTGACCAAGTGATTGCAATAATCCTTAGGGCTTTTTGGTTTGACCAAGCGATTGTGATAATCCTTGGGGCTTTTGGGGTGACCAAGCGATTGTGATAATCCTTTGGGCTTTTTGGGTTGACAAAATAATTGCGACAATCCTTGGAGCTTTGGGGGTGACCAAGGGATTTAGGAATCCTTGGAGCTTTTTTGTTTGACCAAGTGATTACGATAATCCTTGGGGTTTTTTGGTTTGACCAAGTGATTGTGATAATCCTTGGGGCTTTTAGGGTTGAGTTATGACTCTCTTATACGTGGAATGGCCTCAAATGACTGATGTTCAAGGGTTCTAGTTTTTTGATTCCATCGAGGGAAGCCAGTCGGTATGTTCCAGGTCCTATTTTAATTTTAATCACATATGGACCTAACCAGTTTGCCATGAACTTGTCCTGGAGATGTGAAGGCAAGTTGGGGTTCTACTGATTCTCTTTTAGGACTAGGTCACCAACCTGAAAGTCTCTTAGGTGAACTTTCATGTTGTATGCCCTCTTAAGTCGCTCTTGGTAGATACGCAAATGCTCGAGAGCATTAACACGTTGTTCATCAAGCAATGTAATCTGGTCTAACCGGGCCTGCCGTGCGGTGTCATCATCGATGAACTCTTGCATTGATATGCATAGGGAAGAAATTTCCAACTCGAGAGGCATGACTGCCTCAGAGCCATATACTAGTGAAAACAAAGTTGCCCTAGTGGGTGCCCGAATACTAGTGCGATAAGCCCATAGGGCAAGTGGAATCTGTATGTGCCAATCCTTATGATTGTTTGCGACTGTATTTTTAAGGATGACAACTAGTGTTTTGTTTGATGCCTCTACTTGTCCATTTGCTTGTGGATAATAGGGTGTTGAAAAACTGTGTTGAATCTTGTACTTTGTGGTTAATGCATGCACGTATTTGTTCTTGAAGGGTGTCCCTGTTGTACTTAGTATGGCACTGAGAGGGGGGGTGAATCAGTGTAGCATTCCAAAAGATAAATAAACAGCTCTAAAAATTGTAGCAGATAAAACTTATAAACAGATATAATAAGTACCGCAAGAGAACATCACACAACACAGATTTTTAACGAGGTTCACCAAAATGGCTACTCCTCAAAAAGAATGGCTGCTTGGACTCCTATCCAAATCCAGCCTCTTGCAAAGCACCAACTTTACAATTTGTTTACCAAGACCAACTGGAAGGAGCACCAACCCCTTATTTACCTTCATCAACAGAAAGGAGCACCAACCCCTAATTTGCCAGCACCAACCGGACTTCAATTTTGAATAAAAATGTTTGACATATACCTTTGTTATTGCAAGACTCTAAATGGTCTACATCACCTTTGCAATCTCTGCACACTCTGCTCTCTCTTACGCAATCACTTCACACATTCTACTGCACTGCTATAGCCAGACTTTGTAATCAACTTTGCCCTTTGTGCTTCTCTGCACACTCTGCTTCTCTGCACACTCTGTGTCATTTCACATTCTACTCTCTGCTCAACATGAATTTCAATTTCACAAACACTATCCTCGCATTTGCACTTTATATTAACACCCCATATTTCAAACTCGAATAATCCCTCCTTTTATAGAAGAAATTTCAGGAAAAAACCCTAAAAGAACGTCGGCTGAGAAACCCTAGAATTTGTCAGCTGCAAAACCCTAAAATCCATCGGCTATAACCCTAAGAATATCAGTTGCAAAACCCTAGAAATTATCGGCTATAAAACCCTAAAATCCGTCGACCCCGATTCAACTTTGTTGGCCTCAACCGCTACTGCCACCTCTGTCACCTTTCTGTAACTGTTGCCGTGAAATAATGACGTCGTGATATCCTCTTATTTCTTCCTGAAAACTTGTTGTACATGATCTGACTAACTTTTGAACTTCTATCCTTTGCATCTGAATGACTTCTGAACTGCCTGTCCATTGCATCATTAGATCTAACCGATCGTATTGACAACAATGAAAATACTCCCTGCAACACCTTGCTCAACACTAAACTCCTATCCATTGTACTTTGGCTGCACCTTGCTGTTCAATAAACTCTTGTCCATTGCATCAATAAATCTGTCTGACTGTGTTGACAACAATGACAATACTATTTGCTGCACTTTGCTCAACAATCTCCCCCTTTGGAATTGTTGGCAACACGTGCAATTTTCCTGTAAATCTTCTCCCCCTTTGAAAATAATACCAAAGGGCTGCTGCAGACTCCCCCTAAGTCTATGCACAACATTCTTAGACACAAATTATTACAATTAGAAAATATTCCAAGCATGAACAAGAAGAAAAACAAATACACAAATGCTCCCCCTGAGTCCAAGACCACTTCATTTCACTGATTGACAACATCATGATAAGCATAATAGGCATCAATAAAATCAACAATGTGAATAGCAGCAATAACCAGTGAATGACACCATCACCGTCAACTTCACCAATATAACATGTGTAAGAACATGACTCGAACCACTGTCTTCTCGTGCAACTACCCTCCGTTGCTTTGCAAACTCAAACTTGTCCCTCGTTAGTGAAGTCATACAATAATCTTATATAGCCAACTTTTTGTTCTCGCAATGCCAACAACATCTCGCATACAACTTCACCATGCATCTTGGATATATTCTCAACAAGCTTGAACCCAATGACAGCTTATTTGTCTCTCTCTCGCAGTGAGAATCCAAAGAAGCTACCTCAATCCACTTTCAACTCTGTACAAGTACCAAACACTGTACCACAACACAACCAACATCTGTTCTCAACCAATTAGGGCTTTAGCAACAATGCTTATAGACAAGGTTTAACCAACATCATTCAACTCAATATTAACCTTGAAGCATTCAACCAATCACTACATGAAAAGGAAACTAGTAGACATCCTTTTCTTTCCAAAGGTATTTGAACAAGACAGCCACCAACATAAATCACCAAGGCAAATAATAACTTGCTCAAATCAAACTCAATGGAGTAAGCCCAAAACATGTATCAATAAAAGCATTAACTTGATCAAAACAACCTCTATGAAAGCAACTCAACTATTCATCACCAGGCTGGAAATCATCTGGCTGCTCATTAAAAAAACCTCTTCTTCAGTCTTCCCATTCAACATGTTGGTTTCACATCTTTCAACAAAATTGACAAGAGACTCACACTTGTACCAACTCTGCAAATTTACTGCCAAATATGTGCAAACATCAAATACTATACTACAGCACAACCTGATCTATGTTTTCTCCAGTTACTGCAGGTCACACCTTACTTTCAATAGTGCAAATCAGGTGAAGACATTTTGTCAAACACTTTACAGCCAACCATAGAGCCCCTTACTTAACCTCAAACTTCTTAACCTCAGATTGATATTTTATCAATAGTTAAAACGAAACTGTCAGTGAATTAAATAATATTCACCAAGGCATCATGAAAGATCTAACAATATTTACATCAAAGAGTAAAAACAAATACATGCTGCTCGAAACACAAATACGCAGCTAGGGAAAGCATTCTTTCGTTGAGCAAATTATCTGGACTATTATGATTCGTAATTTTGAATAGTGGTATTAAGAATCATCAACGGTACAACAGTGACATATCTCAAAACTACCAATGGTGACAGCTCTCAAATTAAACACCACACTTCATGACATTTGCACAAACCACTATATAAACTGAAAAACACACTTTAACAACTATACAACATTAACCCGATTGCTTACCTTTCATCCTCAGATACCTAGATAAATACATAGGAGCATTAAAATAAAACTTTAATATTGCTCCTCCTGAGGATGTGCCACCTGGAGTTGCTTAGAGCAATGGCAGAGTAGCCTCCGAGACACAATTTCCTTTCTTCTGTCTTTCTCCATACTTTCTTGAACTTGGGCTTGGGTTTTTCAACAACATCCCTATTTTTCTCCTGTTCATGAACTTGAACATTTCTCTTGCAGGGTTGTCTCTTGTGCATTCTTGATGGATGATTATTTTCTTTTCTTTTATGCACATGATATGTTCCTTGTCGGTGTTGTCCTCTTTGTGTCTGATGAAATCTAGGGTTTTGCCTTAGATTAGATATAGAATTGCTTGGATAGAACCTTGCTATGTGCCCTTGACCGTTGCATTTAAATCATTGCACATGTTTTATTCCCTGTCTGTATTGCATTCTATGTGTATGATGAAATCTATGGTATTGCCTTAGATTGGATACAGTAGTGCTTGAACAAAACCTTGCTATGTGCCCATGGCCATTACATTTAAAAAATTGCACAGGGTGTTCACTCAAAAAAATAGAAGTATTTTTATCAGCATAACTCTTGTCCATTGCATCAATAAATCTGTTTGACTGTGTTGACAACAATGACAATACTATTTGCTGCACTTTGCTCAACAGATCCCATTATCCGAAAGGATCTTGGATGGAATACCAAAATGACATATGATTTTATGTAAAATGAACTTCGTGATGTGGGCTCCGATCGTAGAGGTAAGCAGAATTGCTTCCACCCATTTGGTAAAATATTCGATGGCCGTAATGATAAATGTGTGGTGGCCAGACGATGCAAGGGAGATTTTTCTGATTATATCAAAGCCCCACTACAAAAAGGGCCAAGCCGATTGGATCAGCTACAAGGCTTGAGAAGGTATGTGTGTGAGATTAGCATGATATTCACACTTTACGCACTTCTTGACATAAGCACAACAATCTCGCTCTAAAGATGGCCAATAATAGCCCATGCGAAGAATGCATTTTGCAATGGCCATACCGCTGAAGTTGCCATCACAACTACCATCGTGTGCTTGGGCGATCGCCCAAGTGGACTATTGCTGGTCCAAACAATGGAGGAGGATCCCTTCATAGTTGCGACGGTACAAAATGTCCCCTAATAAAACATGTTGTGCCGCTCTTTTTTTGAATGCTCATCTTGCGACATGCGTCAATCCAGATGGAAGGGTACCTAACTTTAGGTAGTCTCAGATAGGTGAATACCAATCCTGCTGATCTGAAACCTCGATGGTACGAACAGCCAATCCCTCTTCAAGTTCCTCTCTAGCGAAAGCTGAGTGGGAAAGCATCTGCAAGAATAGCATCATGTTGCTACTAATGGGAGTAGGGGAGAATAAGGACCCCTAGTCAACATGTTTTAGATGATCAAGGAATCGAATGAACTCATCCAGAGATGGTTCAATCTGAATTGAGTGGACTTCTGGCGTTGAATCAGGGCTTGCACACTCCATCACGGATTGCAATAGTGTTTTGACTTGGATAGTTGTCATGTCACCTGAGAGGTCCTACGGAATAAGTGACCCTAAGGAGGCCATAGTTTCCGCAAAATGATTCGATGATCGAGGGAGTGCCTCGATGTCATACCATTCAAGTTTTTCCAGGAGTTTGTCCATAAGGGCTTTGTAGGCCTGTAGGACTAGGCATTTACATTGAAATATCCCTTTCACTTGGTTGACTATTAGCAACGAATCATCGAAGATGTTCAAGCATTTAATGTTAATGGTGATTGTTGTTTGGAGACCTATGAGCAAGGCTTCATATTTAGCATTATTATTGGTGCATGGGAAATCAAGTTTAAATGACAAGGGGATTGGAGCCCCTTACGGTGTGAAGAATACAATTCCTGCGCCACCTCCTTGCTCACATTTAGAACCATCAAAGAACAGGGTTATGTCGGCCTATGACTCAGGTGCATCAAAATCTGGTGATTCTGAGACATGGAAGACCCCATCATCGGGTAGTTCTATTGTTAGAGGCTGATCGTCTTCAAGAGGAGCCTCTGCTAGTTGATCGGCGATGACTTGACCTTTAATGGATTTTTGTCCAATGAAATCTATGTCAAACTCTGTCAACAACATGATCCATTTTGTCATGCGGCTACTGTGATAAGTACGACTCATCATGTATCGTAATGGATTCTCCTTAGACACAACATACATTGTGTTACCGAGCATGTAATGGCGTAGCTTTTTGGTAGCAAATACCACTACAAAGTAGATCTTTTTGATGTATGCATAGTTAAGTTCGTAACTAACCAGGGTGCGGCTAAGATAGTATGTAGCCTATTCTTTGTGAATTTCATTCTTCTGGGCTAGCATGGCACTTAGTGCTATCTCAGTGGCTGAGATATATAAATAGAATGGTACTCCTGGTCTGGGTGGTGCCAATACTGGCGATGAAGCCAAGTATTATTTTATGTCGTCGAAGGCTGACTGGCACTTGTCATCCCAATGAAATGCTACCCCCTTGTGCAATAATTTTTTCATGGGTCGGCACTTGTTAGATAACTAAGCTATGAAATGCTTAATTTGCACGACCTTTCCCTACAGGCTTCTGAGCTGCCTGATGGTAGTTGGGGGGGCATCTCAAGGATTGCCTTGACTTTGTTTGGGTCCACCTCGATTCCTCGCTTCGAGACTATGAAACCCAAGAGTTTTCTAGATGTGACGCCAAAGACACACTTCTTGGGGTTCAGTCGGACCTTGTGTTCTATGATGCGATCGAGGATTTTGCCCAAGTCAGTGAGATGATCTGGGCAGAAGAGGGATTTGGCAAACAAATCATCCATGTAATCTTCTAAAGTTTTGTGCATGTAATCATGGAATATGTACGTCATGGCATGATGGTAGGTGGCACCAGCATTTTTAAGGCTAAAAGGCATGACCTTATAACAAAATGTCCCCCAAGGCATTGTGAACACCATTTTGAATTGGTCTTCGGGATTGATGCGTATTTGGTTGTATCCAGAAAATCCATCCATTAGGGAAAATATTTCATGACCCACTGTTGCGTCTACCAATGCGTCGATGCTTGGTAAAGGAAAATCATCCTTAGGACTTGCTTTGTTTAAATATTGAAAATCAATGCATATGTGAATCCTCCCGTCAGGATTTTTGACAGGCACCATGTTGGACAAAAATGGCAGATAATCTACGCAGATGACAAACTGTGCATCCAACAGCTTCTGTAATTCATCTTTGACCATTAAGGCCACTTTCGGGTGCATATTACGTAGTTTTTGCTTCACTGGCTTGACTGTTAGATCAAGCGTCAAGTTATGCAAGACTAGTTGCGGATCTAGCCCCGACATGTCTTTGTATGACCATACAAAAACTTATTTCTTCTCTTTGAGAAGTGTAATATAGTCGACTTGCTCTTCGGGGGATAGGCTTACCCCTAGCTTGAGAATCTGTGGATTCATTGGATCTGAGCCGATGTCTATGTTAGTTGTTTCTTCAACTGACATGTGCGATCCGTCTTCCAACTGATGTGGAATTGGGATTAAGTGGATATCATCTGCTAAATTGAGATCTGCATTGGGAACCTGGGGTTCTTCTTTAGCATGAAAAATATCCTGAGTTGACCCTGGGGTAAAATGACGCATCTCACCGAAGGGCCAGTACTCTGATGGGGATGGTATGGTGTTAATGCGATCCCAGTTGATGGCATCCATGTCTAGATGTAGTGACTGTGCTGGATCGACTGTATTGCGGAGAGGGGCGGTTAAGTCAATGGAGATCATGTTGATGAGATGAATTTGATCTCCATTACCATAGGTGTGATGTTTCTGACATCCTGGATGATCTCTATGTACAAGATCTATCTCTGGTGGTATGGGCTCATGTGGATAAGCTCTATGAGTGGATAAAAGGATAGGGTCTACCATTGGTGCTGATAACTCAACAAGATCCCTAGGCGGAAGTTGATCCCTATATGCCTCTTGTGGTGGATTCAACATTTGGTCCCATTGCACGGGGTTGAGATTCCACTCATGCCCTGGCACTATGTTCATTTGTTCGAATAGGTCATTAATGTCCAAAGGATGTTGTTGCGGTCGCATTTGATTAAGATGGGTCACCATCTCAATTTCATCTTCATAGTCACTATCAAAAATCAACAAACTTTCTTTGATTCCTATAGCGGTCGACGATATGTTAGACTCGTTCTGATCGATCAGATTGACATGATTCCAACGGGGCTGTTCCATGATTTGTAGGGAGACCTGAGTTTCTTGTAATGGCATGACCCTGATAAGAGCCTCCAAAGCGGGAGGATTGTTGAGGCTAACAAGGTTTATGACTAAAGGGAGATAATCTCCCAATGTATATTGTGTGTTAGGGTTGGCGTATGGGTCTATTGCCATCCCAACCTTGTTGCCTACCCATAAGCCTTGCATGTCCTCGACTAATATGTCTAGGGTTAGGGGGTGGGTAAACCCTACTCCTAACTTGTCATATGGCACTTGGTATCTAGGTTGACAGAGGACATGCATTCCTTGTTCATACCTACCTAACCCGTATCTATGCCAATTGCATTGGCTAAGATAGCGTAAAGCAAAATTTAGGTTTGATAAATAATTGACATCTTTCGTAAAAGGGTATTCGTCTTCTTCTTCTTTCTTGGAAGGTTCGGTCCCATGATCAAGGCCCCCGTACACAAAATTTGTCTGGTTAGGTGGGTATCCGAGAGGAACAATACTGCCAATGGGAAGGCGAGGTCTCCCCATATCCTGTAGGGACTCAAGTGTAGGTGTTGCAACGATGTTTTGTACTAAATACCACCTTAAGCCCGTGTTGGCTATTTCAACAGTAATTTTTGGTGATTTAGGGGGAGGGAAAGCAAGTCCTTATTGAGTCCACTCTATGTCTGGTGGGCTAGGCGTCTCAACTTTCATCTTGCTAGGCATCTCTTCAGTAGAGATGGTTGAGACTGACGATGGTATTTCCTTCATAGGTTGCTTTCCTTTGTCCTTTGTCGTGGTCATCATAGGTGGCGTTGTTGATGGACTGACCGATGAAGATGGACTGGGTTGAAGATCCAAGGGCTCTGACAATGGAGATGCTTGCGAAGTCGAACCCTGATTGGATGGATTCAATTGGAAATCCACGTGTTGATGGCAAGGTCGACTATGGTATTAATTGCATCGAGTTGCAATACTTGAAAGGTTCCAGGTCTGTGGGAACCACATGCACTTCTCCTTCAAATGTGTACTTGAGACACTGGTGTGCTATCGAAGGGACACACTTCATGTCCCTAATCCATGGGCGGCCTAACAAGATGTTATAAGCCATCTCACCTTCCAAGATATGGCACAATGTAGGAATTATTTTTTGTCCCACTTGAATGGGTAGGACAATTGTGCCAACGGTTGAGGATATTGCATCATTGAATGCTTGCAATGTATATGTGGAGGCTATTATGTGAGATGCAGGCAACTTCAAGTGTTTTAGCGCCATTGTCATGATGATATTATTGGATGAACCAGTGTCTACCAACACTCTCTTGTACAGAATCCCATTAACCCGCGCGATGACGTGTAGGGGTGGATCTGCCATATCACTAGTTACTGATTTGATCTCATCATCTTTGAAGGTGATAACCGGTTCAGTGCACTTTTGGACATGCCCCACAAAATTATTGAAAGTGTTTGCCTCGTGGGGCTGCATCTCGATGGTTTTTAATATATCCATTAGAGCTTTGCGATGAGGTGGCGATTATTGTATAAGCTCATAGATGGAAATCCTAGCTGACGTGGTCCGCAAGCTTTGGGTAAGCTTGCTTTGAATCATGACCACTAGTCTAGGTGGAGGAGGGTGTTTTTGAGGTGGTAACATTGTCGATGCCTCTCTTATAGTTGTTACAGGAGTAGCTATGCTCGGATATCTCTTATTTCGAGTCACTATGCTGATCGTGCCAACATATCCTTGTATAGGGTAATCTTGTGTGACTTTGTTAACTTGGATATGCTTTGTTTGTGTATCATGGGCTAGTAAGGGGTCCTTAAAGACTCCCATCTACTAGTTACCCAGTGCTATGGGATTGTATACCACTAAGGTCTTGTTATCGATCAAATCTTGCACCAAGCCTTTGAATGTCCAAAGAAACGTTAAGGTCATGTCCTTTCCGTCGATGAAATCGACAATACAATTCTTCTCTATAGCCTTTTGATTTTGGCGCGTTGGGGTCTATAGGTTGGACTTCTGGAAGATTGATCAAATTTGCCGTAGACAAGCGGTCAAATAGGGAATCTCGAGACTCCATATAGGGTGTGAATTTTCGTTGAGGACGACGTGGTTGATTTTTCTTTTGCCAATTGTTTTCTTGGTCATAATTGTTGTGAGGGACCGCCTGATAATTAGCCTTTTGAGGTTGTGCTGCTTGGGTAGGCATTGGTGTGTTAATCATAACTTGATTGACCACGGTGGGTTTCTGTTGCGTTGTCCCTGTCTTGCTGTTATTCTTTGTCCATTCTTTATTTTTTGGTTTGGCAATTTTTCCCTCCTAAATTTTGATCTCTTTGATTCTTCTGGCTTGTGCCAGGGCTTCTTCTAAAGTGGCATATTGTTGTAGCTAAAATAGCACAGAGATCGATCTCAAACAACTTTTTGAGAACATTTGTGTGAGGTCAGACATAGGAGGGAGGTAAGTTAGCTTTGAAAGCAAAGCCCTCCATCGGTTCCCATAGGCAACAATAGTTTCTTCCTCGTATTGCTTTAGGCTAGCTAGGTCACTTAGTGATGCCTTCTTCTTGGTGTTGAAAGTGAAATGTTCAAGGAACGCGTCCACCAATTGATCTAAATTATGGATGCTATGCTTTGGAAGTTGGGTAAACCAATCCGAGGCAGGGCCTGCAAACGTGGTTATAAATGTTCTTAATAGCAAAGCATCATTATCCTGAATGCCGAAGCATTGACTCAGGAATCTAGTAACGTGTTCTTGGGCATCCTCCTCCCCTCTAAAGAGTGCCAACTGGGGCAGCTTAAAGTGTTCGGGGTAAGGAGGTGTTGGCACCGACGGATGTACTGGATGACTGCGTAGTATGCGTAGGGTGGGATTTTGGTGCCCTAAAGTTATAGTTTCTACCGACTCTAAACGCTCCAAGAGAACTTTGTATGCAGTGGAGGACTTAATCTCCTCTTCCATAACTTGTTCCACTGTAAACGCTCCAAGAGTGCTTTGTATGCAGTGGAGGACTTAATCTCCTCTTCCATAACTTGTTCCCATTGTGTGTTACGGGTAACTGGGGGCCTATAGAGGGGTGGCCGGATAGCACCTCCTCTGCCTTGATAGGGCGTTTCGGCCCGCTCTTCCTCTTGTTCATATTCCTCATAAGCTTCTCGAGGAGTTACTGGGAGAGCTCGATGAAGAGGGGTGGGCGCCCGTGGAGGGTACCCATTGTGGTTCCTAGGGGTGGTATCCCACTCATATCTGGGGTGTCTTAGAGGCATCTCTTGGCGAGGTATTGGAGACCTATCATGCACTATGGGGTTGTGCCTCTCGTACCTTTTTGCCCTCTATGTTTGGGGGGTCTAAACCTTTTCAGGCATAGTGGTGCGGAGCAGCTCATTTTTTTGGCACCGAATGCGCTCTTTATTAAGGTGATATAATTGCTCTAGCTACTTTTGATCCTACTCAAGCTGCTTGATCTGCACTTTGCAGGTGGCATGTCTAGCAAATGATAAGTCAATTTGCTTTGTCATTTTGATTCTAGGAGGCCTAGTCGCCTCTCTGATGTATCTTAGTTTTGAGGATACAAGACTTCTATGTGGTGCTTCCATTTTTCGATATTGGCAGCATTTACTTGAGGCTCTGGCCTTAGTGGGTGGCCCTGACACCTAGCGGGTGCAGAAACGCATTGTTCCTATGCTGTATATTGTTCTTGAGGAAGGTAAGGGTCTTCCTCGTACTCCCATTCATAGGTGAAAATGGGACGGGCAGAGTTGGCTTGCCCTGCTTGATGAACCTTGTGCTCTGGATTGGTTCTTATAGTTCTGACAACAATAGGGGGTAAAGGGGGGATAGTGTAATCATGTGGGCCCTCCTGATGGACCCCCTACCGTTCAGGCACCTCATTGTGTGGTGACCACTCATAGTGAGCTTCTAAGGGAGGCTTCCTATGGATGTACCCTTCTTGGAAGGGTATGTGTTGGGTATTTATGGGATCACTCCCATCTATAGTAAGTGTCACATGTATGGAATCTTCCCAAAAGGGGCTATGTTGTGTGGGTGTGCCCTTATAGCCTCGTTTCGTCAAGGCACAAAGTGGGTTGTTGTGTGTATCTGGCCGCCAAGGTGGAATAACCAAGTCCTTGGAGCTGTAGCGGAGATGACTTGTGCCCCTTGGTCATTCTCCATAGCGTCCGCTCGTGAGTGGGCTTGGCTACGGGTGAACACCATTGTGTTGCCTCTATACAAAGTGCGTAGATGCTTTCTAAAATAAAAAACCCTAAAATTGAAATGAGTCAGATGGGGTCCAAAATTGGGGTGCGCATCCTTATTACAATAGACAAGACAAAAATGAAGTTTCAAGTCCTAAATCTAAATACATTAGGAGATATTGACCCTCGAACAACTCAAAAAGCATAAAAAATTAGGTTAACAAATTTAAAACCTAATTTTAGGGCACTAGATGATGGAATTTGGCCTCGAAAACTGACTTTTTTGGACAAATAGAATTCCAAGGAACAAGTTATGGAAGAGGAGCTACGGTTGAGAAGTTATGGCCCCGACAAGATGCACTAAAATTTAGAAAAAAATATAATTTTCCAAATTGCATTGGATGCTCCTGCATCATTTATGGGCACCATTGGGGCACTTCTGGGTTGACCAAAGGGTTTATGGACACCTTTGGGGCATTTTGGAGTGACCAAGCGATTGCGGGAATCCTTGGAGCTTTTGGAGCGAGTGACAAAATGCGTAGATTTTTATCTTTTGTTTATGATTTTTCTAATTTTTATGCTACATAAAACAAAAATGATCACACACATGCAAGCGATGATTATCTCTTTTAAAGATTAAAAGTGTGCCCTAAATCTAGTTTTGTGTGTTTTGTTTTTGTTTTTGTTTTTGTAAGTTTTGTGAAACGTTTAAATGCAATATGAAGGCTATTATGACTCCCATAAATGGTCGCCCCTTCGATATACCATTGCCAGGCCGATATACCAACCTCTCTATATACCTTCCCTTATGAGAGGGAGACTATAGGTACGTGAGAGCAGATGATACGTGGTGCATCGATGGTACGAAAGGGGGATTGTCCTATTTATGACACCTACCATAGAAGACTTATTCTTGTGCATTGGGAATCACCCCAATGACACTCGGTCAACTTTCGTCAGGATTTACGTCGAGCAACAGTGATGATCAGGGTAAATTAATGCAAATATCCCAGCCAACGTGGTGATGAAATCTACTATTGGTCTTGCTCAAGGGCTGGGGTTTTACGATCGGATCCTTGGTTTAAATAACCATGTGATGTGTGGGGTTCATTTTAATTTGCAAAAATTGAAACAGGCAAACAAAAAGAAAACTTTCCCTAAGCTATACAAAAATTGAAAATCAAAAAACAACAAACATAAATTTGATAGAAGCTTTTAAAAAAAAAAAAAACCCTACCTCTTCTCTACCCAAAAGGATGTTTTTGATCTGCTGCTCTGAAAAATGTATAGAATTCTATTCATTCCTGGGTGAAATGAATAATAGAACATGATTCGTTCCAGGGTAGAACGAATGCCTATTCATCCCTGGGTGAGACGAATCCCAAACCTGTCATTGTCACTGACAAAAATGAATAACAGTCTGAGGATTGAAAGATAGGTACTTGTAATCAAAACAAGCAATTTCAGATCAGAAATTTAACCTAAAAAAACATAGGACACGATGTCCCACCGTGATCGCCACTGAAAACATGAGATTTCGAAAGAAAAGGAAACACTGATATCAGATGCAATGCAAACGAGAGAAAGAGAACGAAATAAATGTGATTAAAAGAAGTGTTGAAAACATGACCCTTTTTTATTCATATTCTCTTTGACATTGGTTACAAACGTCTCCTCCCTTTTCAAGGGCTAGGAGCATCAACAAAGTTTTAGTCACAATAGTGACCGGTGATCCTTCTTTCATGTGCCCACATGCAAAATGGGCGGGCCAAAATGTTGTCGTCACTTGTGTTGGTGAATCCTTGATCTTTGCTGCTTCTCCTGCATTCAAAGAAACAACAAACAGAGTTAATAGCACCTATGTTAAAATGAAGCATTCGTGAGAGTGAAATGAAATAAAACCTGCATGTTGATATGCTTGCAATCAAAATCCCGAAGTCATTATGCAAAAGAAATAAAAATAGAACGGTAAGCTTTGTCAGCAAATTGATAGATCAATGGATCCGAATTCAGGTTGTCCATAAAAACCCAATGACCTCCCTTGCAGAAGAGATCACAGATGCGATAGAAGTGAATCGAAGGCAGAGCATCTGGCGATAAACAGGCAGGGATTCGCTGCTCCAAACGTTTCTTCCTTTCTTTTACTTTTTTTTTTGGTGAGAGAACTCTACAATTTATAGAATTCCCAGGATGCAGTTATTATGGGCATGCAAGGATGCCAGTTGGTGTTCATGCTAGTGCATGATGGGGGAAATTCTTCTTGTCTAGCCTGCCCATGCTTGTCTACGTGATAGTTCACTGGTCATCCACTCGCACGCATGCGAGGCAGGGAGCCGTAATTGACTGACTTCCACTACCAATTGTTTAATGCCCCTTTTCAATTGTTTAATGTCTGCTTTTAATGTCCACTTTCGTTTGTTCAAAGTCCACTTTCATTTGTTTAAAGTCCACCTTTATTTGTTTAAAATCCACCTTTAATTGTTTAACGTCCGCCTTTAATTGTTTAAAGTCCAACTTTAATTGTTTAACATCAAGACAGGCGCAAAGGTGGAGTTTGTCGCGATATCATGACATTGCGATATCGTGACACCAAGAAGAAGCCAGGGCACAAAGGTGAAGTTTGTCGTGATATCGCGACACCAAGAAGAAGCTAGGGCACAAAGGTGGAGTTTGTCGCGATATCGCGACACCAAGAAGAAGCCAGGGTGCAAAGGCAGAGTTTGTCGCAATATCGTGACACCAAGAAGAAGCCAGGGTGCAAAGGTGAAGTTTGTCATGATATCGCGATGTCACGATATCGCGACACCAAGAAGAAGCCAGGGTGCAAAGGCAGAGATTATCGCGATATCACGAAATTGCGATATCGCGACACCAAGAAGAAGCCAGGGCGCAAAGGCGGAGTTTGTCACGATATCGCAACGTCACGATATCGCGACACCAAGAAGAAGCTAGGGTGCAAAGGTGGAGTTTGTCGCGATATCGTGACGTTGCGATATCACTACACCAAGAAGAAGCTAGGGCGCAAAGGCGAAGTTTGTCGCGATATCGCGACGTCGCGATATCGCGACACCAAGAAGAAGCGAGGGCGCAAAGGCGGAGTTTGTTGCGATATAGCAACGTCGTGATGTCGCGACACCAAGAAGAAGCTAGGGCGCAAAGGCAGAAGGTTGTCGCGATATCGCGACGTCGCGACAAACAAACAAAACTATGGCGCAAAGGTGGAAGGGTCATGATATCGCAACGTCGCGATATCGTGACATAAAACAAAAGAAAGGGCCTAACGGCGGATTTGAAGCAGAATGTCTGGAGGTGCCAAATTACTTTCTGACCTTCCAAAACTGTTGTGTAAGTGGCTAGGACCACTGTTTGACCTCTGAGGGCTGTCCTGAAGGCTGTGTGTGTCAATGCAATCAGTGTTTGCAGTCACATAATCGGATTGGTGCTGTTTTGGTGTCTACAATAAATAAAAAATGTATATTAATAACTACACATTTATTTCTAGAAAATAGAATGTGTTAAGGTTAAGCATATCGATAATACATTACATAGAAAACGGATAACTGAAATAAACCGTATAGCGTTTAATGAATAACCACCATTAATCATAAATAAGAACTATGAAAATCGAAACAGAACATAGTAAGTCGATATTGTATGGTATGGAGGTTAATTTTATAAATTCAAACAAAAACACACAATATTTTAAGGAGACATCTTATAATTCGTCACCTCGAAGTTAAAAGAGAGTCTTTCATGTGCACTAAAGATATAACTAAGATGGAAAACCTCACTTAATTCAATAAAATAGAATCCAGAGTAGACTTCAGGGTTCTTGAACTATCCTATTATCTATACAGTTTTTTGGTTTTTTTTTTTTGTTTTTTTTAACTTGGAATGTTAGTATTACCCAGCCTCATGAGCATGCCGACCAAAAACCCTACGGTGAGGAAGACTAATTTTGAAAGAGCCACGCGTCACTGATTCCTCTGCAAACATTGGCGTAGCTTCGCTTCTCCCATTTCCCTCTAAAATCGACCTGATTTTAAAGCACTGCATAATTAGGACGGCATTCCTATCAATAATAATAATAACAACGAACACTGCAACGTTTTCAAGACTTATACACTTAACTGTTCCCTGATTCGAGTAATTCGACCTCGTGGTGGGTAATGACTGATCCAATTGATCAGTAACGATTGGGATTTCTTGTCGAAAGCAATATTTTCGACTTTCGAATCCAAGTCAGGATCCCTAAGTTGCCAGGTCTGGATGTGGTCTCTTTATTGAAAGAATTACAGTATTACCTTCATGTGGAGTAGTTAAAAAGAAATGAGATATGTCTTGACCAAAGATAGCTCTTATGCCTAACCTCTACAAACTGCTATTATTTCTCCTTTGGCCCCTAACAGAAAGATGAGTTTATCGGACAATTCCATAATCCTTGTGAGACGTGAAGCAAGCTCCTCTGCCATCATCTGAAAAATTATAATTTCGGCCTTTTTAGCGAATTCAAGATTAGTATAGAAAGTTGTCCCTCCGTTTCTATTTTTCCCCTTCAAAATAAGTTCTCCTATATCTAAATATATTAAAGAATAAAAGAAAATGCAATTGATTAGGAGGGTTTGAAATTGGATTCCAAGTCCATACCGTCGCTTCGAAGTGGCCTGAGAAGATAGGTATTCTGTCAAGTTCAAAAGATTGTTGTTTGCTGCAAACTTCTCTTCTGAAAACTTTGTGAAGAGTGTTGCTGCACTTCTTCATCTTCGATCTCTCTTCTCTCCTCTTCCATGTGTTGGAGGTGGATACATCTGCATGTTATCATTTGTCATCTTGGCAACCGAACCATGCCTAACCGAAATGAATTAAACATATCATTTTAATTCCATTTCCCCACCGAAGTACTCGCTATGTATTAGTGGCGTTAAAACTTAAAAGATCTCCTGACAGCTTATAAATTGAGTGATTTAAAGATAGAAATTTTAAAATTTTGAAAAATGTCTAAGGCTTAATTTTTTTGGTTGTATATTTTATTTTTAAAGTTAAATAGTTAAATAACTGTATTAAATATTTTGTTTTTTTTAATTAAAATATAAATAATTATCTTATCTTTTACTTTTTACTTTTCTAACATATAGAGGTTTTGTTTTTAAATTACATCCAAACAATTCCGAAGAGCACATAAAATATTTTGAAAAAAATAATATATATCTATAAATTATTTGGAAGGGTTAACTAATTATAATAATGATCGAGTACTGATCACATTAAGTAACATCTTCACTTAATGAATTTCTAGAAGTTATTCTATGATGGTTATATTTTGTTGTTAAAACTAGTTGCTAGATGAGAGTCTTAATTTTAGTCGGTTGTAAATAAAGGAAAATGGGTTACGCCAATTTTGAGCAACGAAAACTGTTGTTACACGTGTACTTTTAGAGTTGATTTTTGAGTGGAAGTTATAATTTGTTAAATTAGTTGCTCGATGAGAGTATTAATTTTAGTCAGCTGTAAAAAAGAAAAATGGGTTCCCGATTTTGAGGAACGAAAACGGTTGTTACACGTGTACTTTTAGAGTTGATGTTTGAGGGGAAGTAACTTCCTACTTCTAAATGTTATATTATATTTTATTGTTATAAGTGATTTTATTATTATTATTATTATTATTATTTACATGTGGAATCGGTAGCCGTCACGAATTCGGGTAGGTTGTCCAGCTTTTATGGCCGCCACAATACTCTGTGCTGTCGTTGTCCGCCCCAAAAGCTGCCACACAAATCTTCGTGCAGTCTGTCCCTATAACCACCATGCCACAATCATTTTAAACCTTTTACGTCACTGAAAGCACCAGGAAAGGGACAAGCGTTCAGTCCGACGAGGCCCGAGATTGAACCTTGGACCTCCGCCCCCTTTAAGGGGTTTGGATGAACCAATTGGTCTACACCTCGGACATGTTATAAGTGAATTTTAGTTTTTAAAATATTAAATTTAATTTACAAGTTATAAAAATATATTAAAATTATTAAAAATTTAGTAATATTTTAAAAAATATTATATTTAAAGAAATGTAAATAATATATGTTATTTGTAACCATTTGATATGTTTCATTTATAACTATCTTTTCATGAAGTTTGATCTAAATTTACTTGAAATTGAATTTTATTTTCAAAATATAATTAAAATTTATAAAAATTATATTGAAACTATACAATAATTAAAACTATTATATATATATATATATATAATTAATATTTGGTTAATAAATTCTATTTTGCTATGACTTTTCATAACTTCTTATAAAGGCGAGAGGTGAGCTTATCAATATCAACCAAACATACAACCATACACACTGAATCCCTCACACACTCGCCCACATGGTTTGAACCATGGAACTCCCAAAGAACAACCAATGCCCAAATCCTTATGATGTCCCCTTGAGCTATATCATATTCAAAGGGCTTGAAGAATTTAAATAACATCCAATTATATGTTATTTATAATTGTTTAATATTTTCATTTATAATTATTTTATTTTTTTAGTGCAGGGAATCAACATCTCCATCATTTCATCCCTATGGGCATGGATTCAAATTCAAAATGTTGTCATTGTAGCTTTACCCCACTTTTAAACTTTTACTCCAAGTAAGGAAGACACCAAATGGACTCCATATTAGAACCGTCGACCTCTCAAGCTTGTAAACAATGAGCAAAAATGGGTTGGTCTACTACCTACCTACATTTTTTAAAGTTTAAGGGTTGTCCAAAAATGTATACTTCAAATATAAGTAATATTTCTTCAATTGTTTGTTTAATACTTTTTAATATTATTTTTAATTTTTTTTATTTATGAGTAGTTAAAATGATGAAATGTACTTATTATATTTTACATTAAATATTATTAAAAATCATAGTCTACCAAATTTTCTATATAATAATACTAAAGTTTAATATGTTTTAAATATTAATATAGCACATATACTTTGTATTGTTTATATTCATACGATTTACCTATTATTTTATGTTATTGAATAAAATTCTAATTTTTATAATTTTTCTTGGTCTTGAGGAATTATTTTGTTACAATTTCAACTATATAATCCTCATTCGCTTAGCATGTTATGAACCTTTATTCTCATTAATAGAAATTATTCATCATTATGAAAAAAATATTAAATCATTTATCCACAATAACAATCCATACAATGAAAGAGAGATAGATAATACCTTTCAAGTAGGGAAACACCAATATTTTCTTGAAGGAAGGAACCATCCTATACTATATCTCAAATGAGATCTACTCTATAGGCCAAGATTGCTACTAAAGAATACTTTATATGATTGATGATGATTACAATGACAATATTCCTACTTTATTTATCCATCTTCCTAAAACCTTATCTCACTCATTATTATAATATAATATTATAATATAATCAACCTTGGGTTATGTGTAGTCTATGCAAACTATACATAATACCCTTACACAATATAATATCATATCCTCATATTCCTATCCCTAGGTACCCTACCATACCATCCACTACAAATATTTTATCCTCAAAACATGAGAACAAACTAAATAATATGATCTTCTAAGGATTACTGGCAACTAATATCAATCTTGATCATACATCCATCCCAATTAATTTTGAATGGTGATGCTATTCGATGATGTCAAGATTACCTTATGCCACTTAAATATTCATAACTACTCTATTACCTTCATGCTTCTACTACTCTAATATAATATTTTGAATGATTGGTACTGATTTTTCATGATGTTATTGCACAACTCTAATATCCAAAATTACTATGATTTGTTTCTAAACATTGTCATACTTCATGTCTTTCTGACTCCATGTCAATCTATAATAGTATTGATGCTCAAAGTCATGTCTCCAAAATTGTTGCCACTCTTGGTGGTGTAGGTGGCGATATGTCACAACCTTAAGCTGACATTCTATTTTCTTTGATTCTTTAGAATTTTGTTCCTATCTTTTAAAATTTTTCCCATGCTCTTCTCTCTTGTTCCCTTATTTTGATGTATTCTTCTGTGCTTCTAATAGAGTGTCCTTGGACTTTGTTGTTTCTTCTTCCATGGGCTCTATTATTCTTGCTTCTTCTATGGACTCTACTACTGGTACTACTATAGATTTAACTTTTGATTCTTTTGTTGGTTTCCTAAATTATTTTCCTACCATAATTGATTTGTGCTTCTCCTTGAATCCTTGCTTTATAAGCTAAGGAATATCCTATAGTATCATATTTCATTTTATTGTACCAAAACTTTATAAACTTATTTTGCACATTAATGTTAACAATACCCAAATAATCCTACTAAGGTTAACCTAGAATAATATTCACATCATTCATTTCAATAACATCAAAATATGAATGTAAAACATATTTATACATTGTGATCTTCAAATCTTCAAAAATTTAGACATTCTCACTTTCAATTTCTATATCCTAATTTTTTGTTGTTTGAACCTAATACCTCTTAATGAAGGAAAAATAAATAAAACTACAAATACTATTAGGGTTAATAGAAAAAGTATCATTTTCCCTCTAAATATAGCCACAAACATACAAAATATTTTTTTTTCAAATAAATATTTATGATAATTATTTGACATATATAGCATCAAATTTATGTTTCCCTTTATCACAAACTATCATATATATCTTTTCCTTCAACCAATTCCTTAAAAATTTCTCAATTCTCTTTTAATTCCTGTTGTTTATCTTAGAGCCTTTTTTGTATAGCTATTGAGGGTATATTTCAAATTGGATTCCAAGTCCATACCGTGGCTTCGAAGTGGCCTAAGAAGATAGGTATTATGTCAAGTTCAAAAGATTGTTGTTTGCTGCAAACTTCTCTTCTGAAAACTTTGTGAAGAGTGTTGCTACACTTCTTCATCTTGGATCTCTCTTCTCTCCTCTTCCATGTGTTGGAGGTGGATACATCTGCATGTTATCACTTGTCATCTTGGCAACTGAACCATGCCTAACCGAAATGAAGATCTCCTAACAGCTTATAAATTGAGTGTTGTAAAGATAGAAATTTTAAAATTTTGAAAAAATGTCTAAAGCTTAATTTTTAATTTTTTGGGTTGTATATTATATTTTTACAATTAAATAATTAAATAACTATATTACATATTTTGTATTATTTTTTATTAAAATATAGAAAATTATTTTATTTTTTAAACTTTACTTTAATAAAAAAATATTTTATCTTTTACGCTTTACTTTTATGGCATATAAAGGTTTTGTTTTAAATTACATCCAAACAATTCCAAGAAACACTTAAAATATTTTAATTTTATTTTAATAAAATTAAAAATCATTTATATTTTTAATAATATATATTTGGAAAGGTTAAGTTAATTATAATCATCAAGTGCTTATCACATTAAATAAACGAATCTCTTAGTTTTATCTTTACTTACAGAATTTATAGAAGTTATTCTATGAATATGAAGTTAATATTTTGTTGTTAAAACTAGTTGCGAGATGAGAGTATTAATTTTAGTCGGTTGTAAAAAAACGAAAATGGGTTACGCTAATTTTGAGGAACGAAAACGGTTGTTACACGTGTATTTTTGGAGATGATGTTTGAATGGAAGTTTATAATTTTGTTATTAAAATTAGTTGCTAGATCAGAGTATTAATTTTAGTCGAAGAAAAACGGGTTACGCCGATTTTGAGGAGCGAAAACGGTTGTTACACGTGTACTTTTAGAGTTGATTTTTGAGGGGAAGTAATTTCCTACTTCTAAAAATATTTTATTGTTTGAATTTTAATTTAAAAAATATTAAATATAATTTACAATTTATAAAAATATTAAAAAAATATTATATATATATAAAGCGAAAAACCCTTTGCGGAGTCGCTTTTGAGGGACCACGAACAAGGGGTTTTACACCGTAATTCAGCTTT